>CM066256.1:9283219-9573219 GCA_033675135.1 Frankliniella intonsa | reverse complement strand
CCCTTATTCCCGACAGCGGTAGTGTTTCTGATGTGAGATTATTCTTTATACATTTTAGCAACTTGAAACGTCTGTAAGCGGAGCCGCGGGGAGCGGGCCCGTCCGCGCCGCCACGCACACTCTGATTCCACCAATCCGATAACAAGTGTATTGATTTTCCCGCGGTTAGCTTTGGCAGCTGGCCTGGAGCAGTCACAACAAGTGGATGAAGAACGTGTGTTAGAGAGAGAAAGAGAGAGCGAGAGAGTGAGAGACAGAGAGAGAGGGGGGGCAAGAGAGTCTTACTTCCGGTGATTCCGGGGAGCATTGCCTGCGGCGGAACAAAGAGCAGGGTAGAAGTTGACGACGTCGCGAGGACGAGGGGGGAAGGGCCGGCGGGGCGGGGCGGGCGGGGCGGGGCGGGGCGGGGCGGGGCGGGGCGGGGCGGGGCGGGGCGGGGCGGGGCGGGGCGGCGGCGACAATGCGCGCCAGATAAGTATCGATTTAGACCGACAAGGTGAAAAAAGTAATAGACATGGGAAAAGGAGGGTGACTTGAGCCGACTCCTGGGCGCGGCCCGGCCCGGAGGATTTTGTGGACAACTTTACTTGCAGCACGGTAATGTGTGATCAGCCATAATAATAGCTTACGCACAATTAGACTCTGTAGATATGTATACTTTTCTAGATAACTGCGTTAATAATAATTGTGTAAGAAAGTCTCCCATCGTCGCCAGCCACATACACCGCAGACTAAATTCCCGAGGAACATTAATAAAAGCTTACGGTGAATTTCACTGTGGCGCACGGTGATTTTCAGTGTAAGGTGTTTGCCAGTGAAGCAGAGCGGCGCAACGGCCGTCGCCGCCGAACAGCCGCGATCAGCTTCCAAGTTCATTCCTCCGATCACCATATTCACCCCTATTGGACTCAATCAAAAACGTTCGCGAGAGAGGGTCGGGGCGGGGCGGGGTATGGCGGGGCGGGGCGGGGCGAGGTGGTGGGAGAGGGGTTGGGGCGATATCGGTGTGATGGATGGGCGTCGGAGGTGCGGCCCAACAACAACCGCGAGTGCGATGCAACGACCGGCAGGGTGGGGGGGGTGGGGCGGGGCGGGGCGGGGCGGGACATTCTCACGGGCCGCACCCCCGACCTGTACCCCCAACCGTAACTCACAGGGAAAAATACACCGCAAATCGGTTCAATAGAAATCAGCACGCAACACTGCGGCCGTACGCGCACCATTCGCATGGAGCTCTGAAAAATATTGAGCGTCTTCTTCAAACAAAAAAAGTTAGATGGTACTTGACCCTAAATTTAATGTCACAAGGTTATCCGCGGTTTTACAAAAAAAGGTAGCGGAGAGAGGAAGACACACAGACACGATACACAAAGACAGACAGGCGGACAGGCAGGCAGGCAAAGGAAAGCAGAAGACTCTATGAATATAATGTGTCCGCTTACACAGGTATTCATTCATTACGTTGGGGTCCACGCACATTACCCCCCCCCCCCCCCCCACACACACACACCCGTCCGCTCCAGCGCGCACACTTTTTACCTTACCTGCTCTCGCCCGGCCGGCCGGCCTTTCAGCTCGCTGGCACGCGAGTCGCTCCGGTAATAGCCTTCTATTAACAGACAGTCCAGGTCGTTGTTATCCAATTCTTTCTCCTTTTTTTTCTCTCTCTCCCCGCCTGGCCGGCCCCGCTCGTTTGGGTGCTGTTTGGATTGGAAGTGGCACGGCCGCCGCGGCGCGGCGCGCGACCAGCGGCGTGAGGTTTATTTGTGGCCAAAGGAAGGGGGAGAGAAAAAAAAATCATAGCGGCCGGGGAAAAAACAAATTGCGAGCGAAATGTCACACAAATCGGGAAATGAAAAAGTCGAGTGCGTTTCTGTCGGGACAAGAAGAGCGCATTGGGAAGCAGTGGTGCGGGCAGCGGAGGGACTCGACCCTCGGTGCTTCAAGCACGCGACACTCAGTTCAAACGTCAGAATCTTCGACAGAGTATATCTCAGTAACGCGGCGGTTACTATCTGTCTGTGGGACGGAACACAGCGTCCCTTTCCCAAGGCAACATTGAGGTGTGAAAGCAGTGACACACCGATAAAAGTATAGGGTGGAGCTGAATATTGAGGTCAAATCAGGGGCGTCGGAAGTGGGGATCAGGGGGTGCGCTGAGCACCCCTTAAAATAATTTACACTACGAGCCAGTCAAGACAGCCTTAGGCTTGAATGCTGAGCTAAATCCCGCCTTAAACTTGAAAAATTACGTACGTGCTCTGCAAGTGAAAGGGTGGCGTGAAAACATGGAAAATTTTTGCGGCAGTAAACCTCCCGAAGGAGGTTGCGGTTCCCGCCAGGCACAGGGCTTTTACCCCCCGTGGCAGCCAACAACTTCGGTGTTCTTATGGGAACCGGTGCTTTTCTGACTGCGATCCTGTCGCGCAATTCGACAGATTTGATCCCCGTACTGCCAGATTTAGTCGTACGGTGGTTAACCGAACTGCCCTGTCCCCAGGGCATGGAAATGCTGTTTTTGGAGCCAGATTCTAGGACTTATGACCCCACGACCGACCACCAGTCGTGGGCATGGGACGGAACTTCCTGGCAACCCGCTGTCGCTACCAGTGAAGAACCTACCTGGGTTTGAACCAGGCCCCATGTGCCGAGTCTCACAGACACCCCACGGTTTTCGCGGCACCACTAGACCACTAGACCGTCGGCAATTCCACGAGGGAGGTCGGTTGAAATGGGGGGTTTGAATTCCACTCCAAGTTGTCCTCAGAAAAATTAAATGTTTGGGCAAGATTCGAACCTTCGTTCTGCGACTCGCCGGGCGGACACTATGCCGGCACGGCTACGACGCCACGGTACCAAATACCGGACCACTAGGAGTCATGGTGCGCGAGAAGCCACAGTCACCGAAGAAACGAACCCGGGGTCATCAGTAATTACGCCTGCTCTCCGTGCGCTGCTAGGCCGGCCGCGTAGCGTCATTGGCATCGACACTGCTCTTAGCACCAGATGAGCAGTGGTTCAAATACCGCGTATTTTTTTTTTGTTTTTATTTTTTAATTTTTTTTTCTGTGGACCAATTGTTCTTTCCAACTATACCGTCCTTGTGACTCGGGCAACTGCAAAAAAGCACAGCGACTGACTAAAAAATCAGAAAAATGTGACCGGCTTTCGAACCACTGCCCACCGGTGCTGACACCAGTGTCGGTACCGATGACGCCCCTGAGTCCGCACCCCCTACCAAAAGACACTTCCGACGCCCCTGATATTGAGGTCAATAATGTTATATCATAACTTTCCTCGTTTCTCGGGCAGTTAACAACAGCACTATTGAACTTCGCATTGCGCTCTAACTTCTTAGATAGCCCTGTAAAGGTTTGTTTTTCCAGTCAGTCACTGGGTCAGCCCCGTGCCGTACCACTGGAGGCTCCAGGACTCCAGGGGTGCTGCTGCCCGGAGGGGCGTGGCCTGCGGACGCCTCCGCGTGCGGCCAGCCCCGCCCCCGGGCCGCTCAGCCAATGCGGGCGCGGCCTCCAGCGGTGGTGGGGGGCGGCGCGGGGGGCGGCGCGGGGGGCGGCGCGGGGGGGCGGGGCTGCCTTCCGGGGGCCGGTACACCGGGAGGAGGCCGGGCCCGGGCCGGGCCGCCGCACGTCCTGCCAGTCCGCTCCGGGACGCCTAACCGGCAACACGCTTGCGTGCGTGCGTGCGTGCGTGTGAGCAGAGCAGGCAGACGTGCGCGGTAGTGTGTGTGTGTGTGCGTGCAGTGTGCGTGCGTGCGTGCGTGCAGTGACAGCACTGGGATCTAAGCCAGGCACCACCACGGCCAGCCCTCTGGGACTCACCACCCACCGTCCGCGATGGTCATCATGTGAGTAGTCTTGTTGTCACTCGACCGGACCGCCGCGCTACTTTTGACTTTCGCAGAAACATCAAGTCTAACAGTTCGTGCGCCATCCGTGAAAATGGCATACTGCATAATTTATCAACAAACCGTTAATTATTACACCGGCTTATCAAAGGCTTATTTTGTCGTTGTTTCTGCATAGAAGCAATGTTGTGTGATGTTAACCGAACTCGAGGTGGACAATTGTACCATACCAAGTTGTGCAGCACTCCCTTTCAACCTGTTGAGTCTGGATGGGAGGGAAAATCAAGGGCCCGTTTCCCGCATACATGGGGAACTTCCCTCCGGCTCAGAAGCCCTCGCATCGTGCGAGGTACGCAAGCTGTGACAGCTGAGAAGCGTTACACTTACATGTCATCAAGCGTTTAGCCTGACAGGTACAAGGAGGGCTCTTATAAATAACCACGCTTCTCTTCGACGCGAAAGTGTAAGAATATCGCTCACTTGTAGGTGAGCGAATTTTCACACACGCACCAGATGCGTGACACGGCCCACTTGCACTCTTGCAGCTGTGGTAACGGCTGTGCCGTGCGAGTCTACGAATAAAGAGCATTCGCTCACCTACAAGTGTGTGAAAAACTCTACTCAACTGCAAGTGAGCGACATCGTACCCTTGGGTACCCAGTGCGGACAGCTGTCATGCTGCCTACCCGGACAGGCGTGTCGTTACTGGTGTTCTCCAGCGAGTCTCCAGCACACGTCCCGTGCGAGGCGAGGCGAGGGTCCTAAGGCATAGGGACGTCGCGGGCGCTGCCGAGCGGAGCGGAGCCGAGCCGAGCCGAGCCGAGCCGAGCCGAGCGGACTGGACCGAGCAGTAAAATGATAGAACGTGTGTGAGATGCGCGGCGCCCAGCGGGACCCGTGGGGACCAGGCGCCCCGGGGCGGCCAGGCGACACGCCGGGGGGAAACGGACGAGGTGAGGCTAGAAGACACACCGCAACATTGACGGCCGCCTGTCACTGGAGCGCGTGCCAAATGACCCGCCCCCCCCCCCTCTCTCTCTCTCTCTCTCTCTCTCTCTCTCTCTCTCTCTCTCTCTCTCTCTCTCTCTCTCTCTCTCTCTCTCTCTCTCTCTCTCTCTCTCTCTCTCTCTCTCTCTCTCTCTCTCTCTCCCTCTCTCCCTCTCTCTCTCGGCCAGCGGAGGCAGTTATTCGTTCTCGTGGCGATCGTGGCGACGCTTACAGCTAGTTCGGCAAGCAGCCTTCACCTTCATGAACCTAGTCAGCGTTAAATAAAAGAGATCTAGCAAATTCCTACCTTCGTGAAAATAAGTCTGAAGGTCCATCGCCCCCGGCCGGCAGGCGCCATGGGCGCTACACTGTTGGGTATTTTCTCTCACACTCAGCCACCCCTCTAATTTTGTAGCCACGAATCCGTACAAATCTCTTGAATTTTCCCACGTTTATTAACATTGCTGCCAGAGGCCAGGGCCAAAATTCATAGATGACTGTGTTTTAGGGGATGACACTCAGTGCTGGCGCGTGTCCGTCTCTGTCGCCACGTTCGTTAGGCAGGGCCGCGGCCGGGCTGGGGGGCTGCGCTCCTCTGCCGCCTCCTCTCCCCCCTCCCTCCCCTCCCCGCTCTGGACGCCTTTTTACAGCCAGCAGGGATCAAGTTTCAGGAAACGAAAGGCTAAATTTGTAAAATTATGAGCGTTTGCGCGGACTGCTGTCACCATTAGGGCCCGCTAGAGATACGGCTGGTGCCCGGTGCCCGGTGCCCCTGCGCTCCGGGTGTGTCTGTCAGGGGAGATAGTATCTGGTACTCGAGCCGAGCCGAGCCGAGCCGAGCCGAGCCGAGCCGAGCCGAGCCGAGCCGAGCAGTAGCGCGAGAGGCACACTCTGTTCGGAACAAACCAGCTACAATTTGCGCAGAACAGAGACATTCTTAATATCCGAACCCCCTGACCTTTCGACACGCAGTGGCGCCGCGCCCCGCCCCGCCCCGCCCCGCCCCGCCCCGCCCCGCCCCGCCTCGCCTCGCCCCGCCCCGCCCCGCCCGCGCCATCAACACTGTCCTGACGCTGACGCCACGGGACAATACAGCCTCACCTGATGGCGTGTTCCGCAATTCTCGTCGGAAGAGGAAAAGAGTTGGGTAAGGGAGCCTTTACAAAGAATTAAAAAAAAAATTAAAGAGAAAAACGCTACTTTTGCTCTATCCATCTACAGAGGAAAGATTTATGGAAAGAATTTTGTACATGAAGCGGACGGGCGGTGTCGGGTGATGATGAAGTAGTGAGAGAGGGAGGAGAGAGGAGTCCGCCGGGAGGCATTCCTCACCGCGGCAACTGTTGCCCTGGATTGCTAGATCCCTGCCCAGCCCAATAAAGGTGTGCTGTGCTATGCGCAACATTTTGAGCGCACTCATATGTGTGTATGTGTGTGCGCGCGCGTGTGCTATCTCTCGCCGCCGTCCACCTGCATGGGACACGGAGAGTAAGGTGGGGAGGGGGGGGGTGGCACCACGCTGGGAGGACGCTTTGCTGTCACCCGTCCGTCAGCCCCGGGCGGGGTCCTTTCACTCGCGAAAAAAAAAAAAGTTATTACTTTCAGAATATAGCAAACATATTTTTCGAGCGTATGTCACTAGCCGCCGAGTGATTTTTTTTTCTTCAGAATTAGATGTACGAAATTTATTTAAACACTTGTTAGTTGTGCGAGTCCCCATTCCTACACTTGAAACCTGTAGCCATTTCTATATCTTTAGGTGGAGTAATATTCGTACGGTTGGATTTTAAGTGAGCATATGGCAGAGTCCTGAAGACGAGAGACTCTGCAGGCGCCAGCCAGCACGCCCGTCACACTACCGTATTACACGCGCATTAGCTGCCGGCGCCGCGCCGGACAGCGGTCATGTTTAAGGGAATTCCACACTGGGACCGACAGAACGCCAGAAGGGAAGTAATGGTGTTATACGCGTACGGGAGCGAGAGTGAGAGAGAGAGAGAGAGAGAGAGAGAGAGAGAGAGAGAGAGAGAGAGAGAGAGAGAGAGAGAGAGAGAGAGAGAGAGAGAGAGAGAGAGAGAGAGAGAGAGAGAGAGAGAGAGAGAGCGATGCGGCAATATGCCTTCCTCTCCGGACCTATCCACTCCCCCTGTGGTCGTCCCCCGCGATCCCCAAATGCAGCGTTTTATAGTGTTTTGGGCCCGGCAGGGCAGGCCGCGCGTGTCAGAGATTATTCAAATGCTGCGCTGGGTGGCGGCGGGGCGGGGCGGGGCGGGGCGGGGCGGGGCGGGGCGGGGCGGGGCGAGGTGGGGCCGGCCTGGCCCTACTAGTGGTCCCGGGGCCGGGCCGGGCCGGGCGCGTCCGAAACTCGCCTCCCGCGACACGCAATAACAGCTGGTGGGCGCGAATGGGTTGCCCGATGTATGTGCAAAGTGCATGGTGGCACGCCCCGCGCAGGGCGCTTCCGAAAAAATGGCGTGGACCTCGCCATACCCAGCCAGAGCCAGCAGCCGCAGCCGGCCGCCGCGCCGACCCGGCCAAGGCGTTTCGGACGCCTCCCGTCCCGGCAGGCCGGCACGGGCAGAGCGACATCAGCCAAAAGAGACACGGAGGAATGTGGCTTCACGGCCCGTGTCAAAACTTAACGCCAGGCAGGCAGGCAGGCAGGCGGGCAGGCGGGCAGGCTGCGGAGCGTTGTGGCACAAGCCCCCGCCCCGCCCCCCGCCCCACCCCCCACCCACCGCAGGGCAGCCACATCAACGGGAATTAGCCGTATCCCGCGGGGACCGACGCGTGTCGCTACACCGATTACTCTTAGTGTCAGCGGGTGCGGGAGCCCCCGGAACAGCAGCCGAGGCGAAAAGAAGAGGGGTGGGGGAGGAGAGGGAGAGAGAGAGCGAGAGAGGGAGAGAGCGAGAGAGGGGATGACACAAAGAAAAGGAAGCTTACGTCTGCATTGCGCAGTGGGCCGCCTGCAGCGTAGGCAGGCCCGTCTGACATCCATGTCGAGCGGGGTGGCCTACCCTGATAGGCGAGCTGAAAACTCCACATACAACGTCGTGGAGGATACGCGGAAAAGAGTCAAGATACGGCCGGCTTTCTCAAAGATGATTTTGTTCGTAAGCCGTCCCTCTCTCCAGCCACATTCCGAATTGAGTTTTTCGGGTAGTATTGGCGTCTCGTTTATGGTCCTGGTGCGGTACCGGTCCGGGCGCCCCGCCCCGCCCCGCCCCGCCCCGCCCCGCCCCGCCCGGGCAGGCGAGGCGACGATAAAGCCATTGCTTTGTGTGGTCCTGGCCTGGTCCGGTGACGCGAGGCGTGAGGTCTGCGGCGGGGCGGGGCGGGGCGAATTAGAAAACACACACGAGCTTTTCACTTTTGGGTGGAAATGAATAAATTCACCGCGATTGGGATGTCAACACGGCGACGACGCTGAGTTCTTTTTTGGGGGTCGAGGTTCTCTCTCCACTCAGCGCTGCAGTCGATCAGCAGTTCGCTATTTGCTATTTTACATCTAGTCAACGAGCCTTATTTCGATATCTTTAGGTCGCGTGGATACCTATTTTGCACGTTGGTATTGTGGGTGATTGTGGCGGCGACTCGCAGGCAACGGTCTTGAAATCTGACCGGCCGTTTTCGGCAGGCATATCACAATCGGGAGAAGAACCGGACACAGCGGTCGGCGGGGCGGGGCGGGGCGGGGCGGGGCGGGGCTGACGGCACCCGGGATGGGCAGCGCGAGGGCCCAGAGACAGGCGCGGGGCCGGGCCGGGCCGGGCCGGAGCCACCGCACCCACAATGAAGCGATGAAGATCCCGGCATTGATGTGCCCGCCTGGCCGCCCTGGCCGCGCTGGCAACCTGTCCCGGGGGGATTATGGGACGAGGACACGCGGCACGGTGAGGGAAGACCAGAGACCAGGGGCGGACCAGAAAGATTAGGCGGATAAAAATGATTGAGCTTCTTGTTCTAGCAATTCAATAAACTTGAGACAATCTCCTTTTTTTGTGACGAGTCAGTTCCGCTTCTTATAACCAAATAACGCCTGTACACGCGTTCTCCTTCTCGCCACCTTTGCCTTTTTCGTTTCGTCCCACTGCCCTCCTTTTTTTGTTACGTGCGTCAAAAAAATAAAAAAATAAAATAAATCGGGACAAGAGTGTTCCACGAGTGGCGCACGAGCCGTCGCAAACTGTTACGCTCGACGGTACCTCTCCGCAATGGCGAGGGCGAGGCGAAGGAGATCGAGATATCGGATTCCCTCTCTCCGCGATCAGACTCGCCCCGCCCCGCCCTCGCCCGCTTCAGGCCGGCCCGTGCGTTGCAGTCCCCTCGGGAGGAGGTGGCGGATAAACGCTGAAAATTCAGCTGCAATAACCTAGTATAAGGCAAGTGTCAAGTGCCGTAAAAAAACTCAGTTCTTTCAAAGACGTAGCGCAAAGTCGAGTACTTTCTGAAGCATGTCTTGCAGTTCTGCGTACGCAACAGATACGCGTATTTTTCGAGGAGACAAGCGACTTCTTGTCGCTGGAATGATTTCAGTCTTGGCACCCCTCCTCCCCCACCATATTCCATCCCGTGTTGCCCCACCCCACCCCGCCTCACGCAGACTCGTGTACTAACCCCGGCCGTCCCCGCCCTGTTGCAGGACGGAACCAGGACTCTGCGCGAACGCCGGGGAGGGTGTGCGCTTCCCGGTGTCCGGGTACAGCCCCCGCGCCGCCGCGCCCCCGCCGCCGCTCACCGCCCGCCAGCCGGCGGCGCCGCAGCAGCACCACAACCCGCAGGCCGACTGGGACATCAACGACACCACCATCCCCAAGGTGTCGGCGTACGACGAGTGGCTCGAGTGGGCGGACGGCCACTGCCGCCTGGTGCTGCCGGCCTCGAGCGAGGAGGCCAAGCGGCACGCGTCCGGCTGGGCCATGCGCAACACCAACAACCACAACGTGCACATCCTCAAGAAGTCGTGCCTGGGCGTGCTCGTGTGCTCGGCGCGCTGCGCGCTGCCCGGCGGCGGCCGCGTGCACATGCGGCCCGCCATCTGCGACAAGGCGCGCAAGAAGCAGCAGGGCAAGGCGTGCCCCAACCGCGCGTGCAGCGGCCGCCTCGAGGTGCTGCCGTGCCGCGGCCACTGCGGCTACCCCGTCACCCACTTCTGGCGGCACACGGAGCACGCCATCTACTTCCAGGCCAAGGGCAACCACGACCACCCGCGGCCCGAGGTCAAGACGTCGGTGGAGACGCGGCGCGGGCTGCGCGGCGGCCGCGTGCTGCGCAGGGGCGCGCGCGGCCTCAGGGCGTCGGCGGGCGCGGGCGCGGCCCTGGCCGGCTCCGGCCTGCCGGGCCAGATGAGCGCCCAGGGCGCGAGGCCCAGGACGCTGCCGCCGCCCCTCATCGCCGACCCGGCAGGTAAGAGGACTGGTTTCGATGTATTATTTATGGGACCGGGGTGCCTTTTACGTTGCTTTACACATCCTCTCCTCCGCGCCCAGGTCCCTCCTGCTCGTGCCCGCCGTTCGAGTGCCTGTGCAAGCCCAACAAGCTGGGCCTGCCGGGGGTGCAGGCCTACCCGGCGGCCATGCCGCAGTCCGCCTACAACCCCACGCCCTGCCACCCCAACTCATACTGGGTGGTGGACGACGCGCCGCCCCCGCCGCCCCCGCACGGCCCCCACGTCCCGCTGCTGCACCCGGACGCCATGCCCTACCCGCCGCCGCCGCCGCCCCCGCAGGACGAGTTCATGGCGGTGCCCGAGGAGGACATGCTGCGCTACGACTTCCCCCACATCGACGGCGACCTGTTCCAGCCCGAGGAGATCTTCCAGCTGGACGCGCCGCTGCGGCCGCTGCCCCAGCAGCAGCAGCAGCAGCAGGCGGGCCCGGCGGTGCGCTCGTGCGCGTACGAGCGCGGCCGCTCGCCGCCCACGCTGCTCGAGCTGGGCGCCAGCAACACGAGCTTCCACTCGGACGAGCAGACCACGTGCTCGGACGACAGCAGCCACAGCGGCGGGCTCGCCTTCCCCCCGCTGCAGCAGCAGCAGCAGGGCGTCGTCATGGACCTGTACGGCAACAGCCACTGCTCGCCCGCGCCCGGCGACACCCCGTACTTCGAGCCGGCGCCCGCCCCGGACAAGGGCTCCGGGGAGTGGATGTGCATCGTCAAGCCCGAGGCCGGAGGCGGCGGGGCCGGTGCGCTCGAGGACGTGGCCCGCCTCCGGGCGTGGGGGCTGCACATGACGCCTCCGGGGCCTCCGGGCGGCGACGGCCTCCCGGAGCCGCAGCCTGAGTGGCAGCCCTACTACCCAGACGGGCCCAAGTACGTCCACGAGTACAACAACAACAACATGGAGGCGTACGTGTACGGCGTGCCGCCCCCGCACGGCCCGCACCACCACCACCAGCACCTGCACGCCGACGTCAAGAACGAGCAGACGGCGCTGCCGCCCATGCCGTCCAGGACATTCGCGATGTAGTCGGTCGGCGATGGGCGCTCCGCCCGGCCTCACTGAATATGACCGCGTGTGCGCTTTTTGTGAAGCGAAACAGTGTGGTCGTTTGGCCAAAGATTCTTATAAAACTGTTATACTTTTTCGTTTTTTTTTATTTTTTATTTTTTGTTTTTGATCTTGGTGTTTCCGCTCAAGTTTTGACGCGTTCGAGCGGAGCCAAGTAGTGGACTCACTAAAGTGTGCAATAATCTAAACCAGTGCCTCAGGGAGCAGTGTGGCCTACGCGGAACTTAGAATCCCGACTGCGATATTCAGTATCATAAGAAACACTTTTTGTTTATTTTCGAGTGCGTCTCGATTTAGTCTTAATAAAGATCGTTTTTAAGTGATTGCTTACGTTTAATATGGAGAATGCTCTTGGTTTCCAGTATGTGTCGTACCGTATTCTGTTTTAATAACTGAAATACTCGTCGTCTGTTGTTACTGCCCTTTCATATCTTTCCGATTTCGTTGATTAGTACTTGTATAAAATAATAAATTTAAGAAAATTTATCTCAATTTAAAGAAATTATCGTCTTATAAAATATAAGAGTTGTTTTCGTGCATATTTCTTGTTAACTATTGAGTGTAACAATCTAGTGCATATATTTTGGGTATGGGCAGGCAACTTTCGTTGTAACCCGAGGAACCCGTTGTGTTTATAAGATAGTTTTATTTTGCACAAACATGATATTATTGTATATAAAAATGTACAAAGCAAAGTTCCTATTATATCAATTTTCATGTTTTCTTTTATTGTGCCTATTACCAGTCATTTGTTATAGTACAAAGAGCAACATCTGTGTTAAGCGATTCAACTTACAGAGTCTCAGGTTGGGCTCAAACAGTGAGGTGTGCTTTCTTCTTGTAAACTTTACTTCAAAAAGGAATCGCCCAGTCAACAACTTTGATCTCCTTTTGTAAAAAGACTTTTGTATTACTTAAACCTGTATAATTTTGGTTGCTATATATATAGTGTACATGTTTTATTATGAAGAAATACGTGTTACGAGTTAAAACTTTCATTCTTTAAAAATAAAGAAAAAAGTTACTGAAGTCAACCAGATAGTCAAACATTTCTTTTCCTCTCCTTCGGCTCATGTTCCCAAATACATATCCCCATGCGTTCTAAAAACAAAGAAGAAAAGAATGCACGCCGTTTTGAAGGCTGGGCAGTGAAGCCGTTTCCTGGCGCACTCGTAGGGCGCCCCGGGCCTGGGTCACAGGGAGCCATCGCCGATATGTAAAGTATAGCACATACAGGCATCATGGACAGAGTCGCCTCCGGCGGTTCCCGAACGAGCAGTAAATCGGCGAGTGTGGCAGCCAGCCACTTGGAGGGTCGACCGTTCGTCAAACGAATGAAACCTAATCTACACTGCGGAAAATATCAAAATTTCGCACTCGGTTGCACACTACAAAGTTACGGGAGGAACTGCATCCGGACTTGCAGTAAAACTAGATAAAGGCACTATTTTGGTTTCAATTTTTCAAAAACTAATTTTTTTTTACAACGCTGACTAACGCTGCTGTTCTTTCTTAACACTAGAAAGACAGGGAGTGGGAGAGAGAGAGAGAGCGAGATGGGGAGGGGAGGGGGGCAGATGTTCCTCCCGTTTGCCGGAGCGCCCCGCTGCGCTGCGCCGCGCGGTGCTCGACGCGCCGCTGGGAGGCTACCCCGCCCCGCCCTACCCTGTCGCACAGTAGCACGCACACCGGCCCGGTCCCGGCCGGCAAAAACAGATCACTTGGAATGCCTCCGCCGCGCTGCGCCGCGCCGGTACTTGAATTGTAACACGCTCCACGGATGTTTTAGTACACATTTTTTTTTTTTTCGGGCACTCGTCGCGTCAGCCCCCCTTTCCTCTCTCTCTCTCCCGGGGCGGGGAGGAGCGGGAGCGGGCGGGCCTGGCGCAGAGAGAGCGCTTTGCTCCGCAGAGCAGCGCTCCCCTCAGGCCTGGGAACTGGACGCGGAGCAGCGCGGCGCTGCTGCATGCATCTGCCCACTGCACTACAACGCCTCGCCCGGGCCGGCCCGACCAAATAGTCTCAACATCAATATTTTATGGCGACGCGGTAACTTTTTTTTTTTTTTTGGCGCGAATCGCCACTAGCGCAGCGCGCGCGAGACGAGCGAAGACTCACTGTAATTACATGTCACACCTTTTGATTAGCGAGGGCACGTGCACGTATGTGCAACAACCCGTGTTTTCCGGACGCAGTCTTTACCGGTATTGATAAGTAAGATTTAAAAAAAAAAAGGTTTTTTTTTCCTTTCACTGTTTTGCACTTAATTCTTTTAACGTCTTGGATTTCAAGCACCAGTCAGTTTCTACATGTTTAAATCCCCATAAGATTTTCCCGATAGATTCGTCTCCCTGATGGTCGCTCTGATTGGCTGCACTCAGCCTCGCTTCACCGCTCCGCTCGCAGACTGTGAGTTTGTCGTCGCGGCTGGTCGCGGTGGCGACGGCGCGCGGCGCTCCGCGGGCGGCGCAGCCACTTGACCAGGGTTCGATCCCCGGCCCCCGCCGTTCCCACCACAGCGGCGGGGCGAGGCGGGGCGGGGAAGCCCTGCAGGTCCTGGATGGCCACGAGATGTTCTCATACAAACACCTCAAACACTGCAAGGCGTCGCCTCGGGAGGGGGGGATGAGGACGTCGGCATAAGGTAGGGGGCCTGTCGCCAGAGAGGTTAGGCTGCGATAGTCGGTAAAAAAAAAATACCGTTTCGGTTAATTTTTACATCAAGATTTAAGAAAAAAAATGAGCCAAGTTTTGAAAAAAAAAGTTTTGTAAGAACGGCGGAAGGGTTACTTTTCCCCATATTTTCATCTTTGAAAATGTAAGCGCGCTGTTTCAAAAATGCAGTCGCCCGGGGTGAGGAGGGGACAGAGTGGAGACGAAGGCGCATTACTTACGAAAGCCTTGGTACCATATCGTTGGCGCCCCCCTCCCCCCCCCCCCCCTCCGTTATGAATAACGCACGCTCCACAGGCAGGCAGCGATTAATACTTCCCGGCCTGGACGTCCCAGCAATTACAGGCGGGATGTGAAATGGGAGAGAGATAGAGGGGAGGCAGACTTAAACAGGCAAACGGAGAGACGAAACGGCTCAAGCCACTCAAATAATTAAGCACGAAATTGAAGGAATGTATTTTTTTTTATTCCGACGTGAGCGACATTCGTACACTTGGATCTCCAGTGTATGGGTATTGCGTGGAGGGCCGTCACACTGAAGTCGTCGCGGGCGCTGCGGCCCCCGGGCTGGGGCGGGGAGGGCCGTGCCTCTAGCGCTGTCGACCGTTATTGGAGTAAATAGGGGAAGAGCAAGCAGTGGCCGCGGTGGCACCCTGCCCTGCTGTGTGTGTGTGAGAGAGGCTTTATGGAAAAGAATAAAATAATTGGGACTTGGGCCGGGCAGTCAGGAAAATGAGTACAAAGCTAACGTATGAAAGGGGAGGGGGAGGCATAACGATGCCGTCGAGGCCGATAGGTTCCATTTTGCGCGCGACCATACCGTCCTGGATAGATAGGGGATGTTTTCCTTTCCTTATGACACACTATCGCGTAGATCAGCCCCCCACCACCCACACCCACCCCGCCGTGGGAAGTAGAAGTACCCAAGGAAGTACCCGTCCCAAAAGGAGTATCGTGCCGTGCTGCGCCGCGCGCCCGCCGAGCTGTCCCCAGCGGAAGCCACCCATTAAAGCTCTCTTCTCTCTTTCCTCTCCTTCCTCCTCCTCCCCGGGGCCGTCCAGGACGTGTGGACAGAGACGCCCTCCCCGCCCCGCCCCGCCCCGCCCCACCGGCCATTACCCGTCTCTCTCAGGAGTGTGTGAATGTCGCACACTTGCAGGGAATTCCCTATCGCTCTCTTCAAACAGTAAATAAAGAAGGGTAAAGTTTCCTCGAAACTTAAACGATTTGGGGGAAAAGTGTTTGATAAATGTAGATTCACGCACCTTCATGGGAGTGACATTCACACTCTTAGGTTTTTCCAGCAGTGCATTCATACGGTCCGCGGATCGTACCGTTTCCTTGTCCGAGCTTAGGCGACGCGTCTGTTCCAACGACGACACACAAAGCCGCGGGGCGCACGATACCATCACAAGCGCAGCGCTCCGCTCCGCGCCTCCGCCAAGCTGCTCCTGATCAGGGACTAATGACCCTCATACGAGCGCACAGGATCGTCCCCGCCCCGCCCCGCCCCGCCGAGCGGGCGCACACAGGGAAATACATCGGCACGAAGCAGTGCCGTGTGGGGACTACATCCGAGTGATTCGCAACAACACAAAATGAAATCGGAAACTCGATGATGGATTTGTAAAAAGGGAAATTTTTATCGCGACGACTGAGATGGGAACCGTACATCGGCGCGGCGGGCCCCGGCGAGGGCGCGTCGCCCTCCTGGCTCTTGGGGTGGCAGCACCGCGCCGCGCCGCGCCTCGAGATCGGCACAGGGGATAAGGCCGCGGTGTGGCGTGGCGCGGCGTGGCCGGCCCGACACTCCAAGGCGCCTGCTTTGACATGATTAGGCCTCGGCCTGACGAAGGGATCATTTCCCACACTGCCCCCCCACCTGCGCGCGACAAAGTAGCGTTAAAAGCGCTGCGCCGCGATGGCTATCTACCTGTTGTGTGCCCCGCCCCGCCCCGCCCCGCCCCGCCCCGCCCCGGGCGCTCCCGCTGACTTCCGTCAGCGCTGCTCTAGGAAGTCGGCGACGTGACGACCAGAGACGCCCGGGTGACGGGTGGGGGAGGGGCGACGGGGAGGACGTCCACGACGACTCCGGGGGCGAGGACGTCCACGATGACGAGGGTGACGAAGGCCACGAAGACGAGACGATAGGACGACGGCGGCGGGGCGCGGAGGATGCGGCGACAGTAAGGCCCCGAGGAGGACGTAAGACACAGACGGCCTTGACGTCGCCGGTTTGAGTTACAATATTGAAAGCAAAAGGGAGGCAGGACTGTCCGCAGAATTACGGAAACAACACATTTAACGACGCGACGTGGCGGGCGTCGCGCTGCTGATGGCACCCCTCCGCCCCGCCGCCCCGCCACCGTCACGGCCTGGCGGGCAACCGCAAGACAACGGCGGCGACGCAAAACCGCCCCCCGCCCCGCCCCGCCCCGCCCCTCCCCGCCCCGCCACACTCGTCGTAAAGTGTCGCCCTAAGCAGGACAAGAAGGGCCGAAGGGTCCGGTGGCCCCCAGACCAGACGCAGGCCCACAGGCGACACCACCGCGTCCACTATTACGCAAAGCAATAAAAACGCTCGAGTGTGTGTGTGTGTGTGTGTATGTGTGTGTGAAAAGTAAACTGGACGCGGTGAAGGGTAGCAGGGCATTTATGCAGAAAGGGGTGGACGGAGTGTTAAAAACTAAGAAACGAATCGATACGGAAATGAAACCGACATAAGATACAAATTTAAATACACAATATTCCCCTTCTTGTATTTTTTCCCGGTGCGCAGATTACGCGCGGGAAGCGAGGAATCGGGACAGAGCGGATGAACGAGAGACGGCACCGCCTCCCCCGCCCCACCCCCATCCCTCCACCGGATTAAAAGACCATTCCTCCCTTATCGGCCGGGTGAGGCGCTAAGCGCCGGAGACTAAGGCTGGCCCAGCCCGGCCCGGCCCCGCCACCAGCGGCCATCAGCCGGACGTCCTTGAGGAACGTGTGAAATATCTCGATGTGTCCCCCCCCCCCACCAACATCACCACCCCCTTGTTCCCCACTTCCGACTCCATTAACCCGCCCCAAGCACTTGGCCTAGCCTTGAGGCATTCGATCATGTGTTGCCCATCTTATCTCGCCGCGGAGGAGGGGAGGGGAGGAGAGGGGGAGGGGAGGGGAGGGACGGCTAGGGGTTGATGGGAAGAAAAATACGGTAGCCGCGGTGTAGCCCACCGACTCCCCGTCCCGCATGATTTGTTTCTCTTTTCAATGGGCTCCTCTGAATCGCCCTGTAAAGAGACCATTACGAGATCGACGACTTGTCCATGCATACAGAAGGGGGAGGGGGGCTAAAGAGGAAGGAGGAGGAGAAGGAAGAAGCAGAAGAAAAAGAAGAAGAAGCCTTGGCTATTCGTGGTCCTTGCCATCATGCTCGGTAGGGCTCCGCTAGTGCCGGATGGTGCTAAACCATCTTTCACACCACCGCGCCGTGCATCGTCCGATGAATATCATTATGCAGGCGGGGCGGGGTGGGGCGGGGCGGGGCGGGCGCGCTGCGGCGGTGCAGCAGCGGCGGCGGCGAAAGATACGCGTCGCGATTAACAACGATGCTGGCACACAGACACATGTTGAATACGGGAGATGGTGCGCGATAGCACCCCTTTCGTCGGGGAGGTGTCTGTATCAACGCCTCCCGCCGCCCGGCCGTCCCGCCCCGCCCCGCCCCGCCCTCGCCACGCCCTCGCCACGCCCTCGCCACGCCGCTCTACGCCCCCCACGGTGACCAGAGCAGAGACCAGCGACCGGGCCGGGTCCTAGGGAGAGGCCTTCTGCTCCTGGAGCTCATTGTCCACGATAAGAGATAGATGGACCGCCATGATAAGGTGGGTGGGGCGGGGCGCGGGGCAGCTCGGCTTGGCCTGCCCGTTGACTCTAACCTGACACAGTGCCATACAGTAAGACACTCTCTCACCATGTCATAACAAAAAGCATAAAAAAATAAAAAATAAAAAATACGCAGCTTTTGAACCACTGCCCTCCTGGTGCTATGAGCAGTGTCGATACCAATGACGCTACGCGGCCGGCCTAGCAGCGCATGGAGAGCAGGCGTACTGATGACACCGGGTTCGTTTCTTCGGTGACTGTGGCTTCTCGCGCACAATCACTCCTAGTGGTCCGGCATCTGGTACCGTGGCGTCGTAGCCGTGCCGGCATAGTGTCCGCCCGGCGAGTCGCAGAACGGAGGTTCGAATCTTGCCCAAACATTTAATTTTTCTGAGGACAACTTGGAGTGGAATTCAAACCCCCCATTTCAACCGAGCTCCCTCGTGGAATTGCCGACGGTCTAGTGGTCTAGTGGTGCCGCGAAAACCGTGGGGTGTCTGTGAGACTCGGCACATGGGGCCTGGTTCAAACCCAGGTAGGTTCTTCACTGGTAGCGACAGCGGGTTGCCAGGAAGTTCCGTCCCATGCCCACGACTGGTGGTCGGTCGTGGGGTCATAAGTCCTAGAATCTGGCTCCAAAAATAGCATTTCCATGCCCTGGGGACAGGGCAGTTCGGTTAACCACCGTACGACTAAATCTGGCAGTACGGGGATCAAATCTGTCGAATTGCGCGACAGGATCGCAGTCAGAAAAGCACCGGTTCCCATAAGAACACCGAAGTTGTTGGCTGCCACGGGGGGTAAAAGCCCTGTGCCTGGCGGGAACCGCAACCTCCTTCGGGAGGTTTACTGCCGCAAAAATTTTCCATGTTTTGGGGTGTATGTAAATTGTCCGACCTACTGTTCGACCTGGCGATTTCCCCGAAATCCGAAACAGCGCTGTCCGACCTTGTTTACACGGGTCAACTGGAGGTAAAACCAATCTGAACGTCTTAGCCACTTGATTTTCCGAGTCGTCCCTAGTTAGGTTATGATGTTACAGTCATCCCAGCAGACGATCCTCTTGATTCTTGTGATGGATCGAGAGCCCTCCCCTCTGCCCCGCCCCCCGTCCTGACCCGGCCAGGCTCAGTAACACCTTTCAAATCTGCAAAGTTCGTCGAAATTTATACAATAATCATTCACGAAAATCTCTTTTCAGTCACGTGAGCTGCTTTCATTGCCAAAATGGCAAGAAGCACATCCGCTCAAATCCGAAATTTTTAATGCATCAGCAACGAGTGTGGTTAGGTTGGATTGACGTTGGCAGCTCTGCAGTCACGGGTGCAGCGCTCAGAGTTGCCTCGCCTCGTTCGGTACGGCGTTTTTAATCGTTTTCGCGGTTTGAACAAAACTTTTAGCATCTGTGCAAAGTATCGGCGTGAACATAAGATATTCAAGTAGTGTCAGATTAGACCATTCTTCGGCAAAAGTCATAAATCGGGACTGTGTGTGATGTCAAGATCGACAATCAGATGGCCCACGTCAAGCCGCTGCCGCTGGTAACCTGCGTCAGCTGCCATTTTGTGGAACGTTGGCTGGATGAACGTCTCCGGGGGACTCTGCTGGTAAGTATTTTACCTCGACGGTCTTGTTCAATGTTAGTCATCCTGGACAAACATCGCATTTATTGCGGGAAATCTAGCTGCACCGATGTTTTCACGCCACCCTTTCACTTGCAGAGCACGTACGTAATTTTTCAAGTTTAAGCTCGAAAATGTTTGTATTCTTTCGATATGTGTGTTGCCCAGGCTTCAAAAAGTATATCTTGTGTAAACAATTTTTCGAAATGGGCCCCCTGATCGTAGTCGTGGCTGCACCGCGTCGTGTAGGTGGGTTCCCACACGGCCGTTCCGAGTGCCGAAGGGAGGACAGTAAAGTGCACCCCGCCCACCCCGACAAGCACGAGCTCCTCTTCCTCCGCCTCCTGTCCGCGGACACTGTGCTGCTCGTCATTCGGGGCGCGCCTTTGCCGCCCCGCCCCGCCCCGCCCCGCCCCGCCCCGCCCCGCCCCGCCCCGCCCCGCCCCGCCTCGTCCCGGCCGCCGCGCCACGGTCCGCTTCGCCGTGTTCCGCCCGTTGACGCGCGCGGACGTGACCCACCTGTCCGTGTACCTAGGTGTCCTCAGGCGGGTCTTCGCTGGGGTGCAACCAGAGAGACTTATTCGTTTTAGTTTTACACAAGGTTGAATACGTAGAGAGGGAGAGAGGGTATCTGTGGGTGCGCTCCAGCTCGAGCTCCAGTGCGGCGCGAGCGCGTGGACTTGGGCCTGGCCTGCTCTGCCTCACAGGTGCAGCGCGGGTCGGGTCAGGTCCAGGTGGGCCGGCCGGTGGGCCGGTGGCCTGCTCCTGCTCGCCTGAGCCTCAACAGCGGATCCGGGTGGAATATGTCCGCTGCTCCTCGCCGCCCCGCCCCGCCCCCCGCCCCGCCCCGCCCCGCCCCGCTCTTCCGCACTCGTCTCGCCCGCTGACCACACGTGTGCGACATTAAACTTGTGGTGACTCCTAATCGACGCGCGGACGGTAGCCACTTCTTGGGCATCTTGGTGCTCGTATAATACGGAAAGACGAGCTTCACCTCCGTTCCTGGCGCAGCTGGGCTCTCGCCTCGCCGCAACCCAGCGGGCGAAAGAACAATGTTTAGTGGGCCCCTCGGGGAAGTTATTGCTTTCAGATAGCCTTACATCGGCGAGGGCGAGAAAACAAATTGCAGGGATGTATTGAGCCTAACAGCGCTTAAAATGTCATTCCAGTTAACAGTTGCTCAGAAAGAGTTTGCTTCCACAGATAAGGAAGTCAGTTCTTCATTCTTTGTTTGCGCCTGCTTGCACTGACACCTTTCTTTATTGCGTAGTTACTTTTCTTCAGCTTGTCCCAGCAGCTTACCAATAAAATAAATTAGGAACGTACAATCTAAAACGGGCGCATGATAAACAAGTCGGCGACGAGTACAATCACAACGTTATTTTCGCCGCAATGAGCGGTCCTTGTCGAGAAAGCTGTCCCGGCCCGGCCCGGCCCGGCCCGGACGTGTGCGGCCGATGCGCGCCGACAAATTGGTCTACACGTTTATTGGGCGCGTCGCGTCATCAGGGATTCTCCTCAGGACGCTCCTCGCTCGCTCGCTCGCGCGCGCGAGACAAGCGGAGTGGAGCGGGGCGGAGGTGTCGAGCGAGCGAGCGAGCGGCCGGCAAGCAGGTGAACACCTGAACGTGCACTGGGTGTGTACGAATGTCGCTCACTTGCAGGCGAGTGAATTTTTCGGTTATATATTTTTACTCATTTAAACTGTAGGATGCGGCTACCAAGGCGCGTTTACTGTCGTGGGGAAGTACAAACGGAGCTAACGTTTCGCTAGTCGTGATTTTATCGCAAGCGACGCAAAATCGAATTCCTCATCGGGCGGGGGGCTCTGAAAAGTCGTCGGCGCTGGCGTCGCGTCGCTCTCCGCCGCCGCGGCCGGCCGGCGCCTCGCCTCCCTGTGTGGCGGGTAAAGCACCGTTAATATCGTTATTTCCATCACATTCCGAGTGAAACGGGTGATAAATCAGCCGCGCCAGTCCGTCCGACGAGTCCGCATGTCGCCAAACTCTTCTCTGGGCGCCCCCCCCCCTCCCCCTCCCACCAGCGGCTACCACCGCTGCTACCGCTTCCGCTACCGGCCGGGCCGCCTCCACGGCCGCCACCGCCGCTGCTGCTGCTACCGGTTTAGGCCCCTACCCACCGCCGCGCGATCCTCAGTGATGAGTTATGGCATCCAACAAGTTAGGCAACATCATTCAATAACGCCGTGGATATACTTTGTGTCCCGCCCGGCCGGCCCGCCCGCCCAGCTCTGCCGCTGATCAGCTCCGCCTACATTCTTTCTGTTATTCAGGAGGAGCCACCCATCTCCATGTGTCAGGTGTGGTTCATAAAACGTTAGCGGGTGCCTTTTTCTTTTCCGCAGCCCGCGCGTGCGGTAGCCTAGCCTGACGATTCTCATTTTCTTGAGGTGAAGTGAAATCACACGTAAGGCGAGGTTTAGTGAGGTACATCCCCCCCCCCCCCCCCCCCGGTCCCGGCTCGCATTGTCCGGTTCGGCACGGATTATGACGCGATAAACCGAATGAACAGGAAAGGGAAGGGAAGAGAAACAGACGCGATGCGCAACTTAAACTGAAATGCAAATAAGTTAGGGTAATCAGCTCGGTATTCCCTAAAACACGGCGCGCTCATTGAGCAGGGGAGATAAGCGGCCGTGTGCCCTTGAGCGGCGAGCAGAGCGGAGCGCCTCCACCGCGGCTCGGCTCGGCTCGGCTCGGCTCGGCTCGGCTCGGCTCGGCTCGGCTCGGCTCGGCTCGGTTACGCTCGGCTCCGCTCCGTTCGCTCAACGTATCGGACAAGTGACGATCGCATAACGACTCCTAATTCGTAGGTACGAAAACAAGTGTATGGACCTGGCCTGGTCGCTGGAGGAGAAGCCGCA
Source organism: Frankliniella intonsa (assembly GCA_033675135.1). Classification (NCBI taxonomy): domain Eukaryota; kingdom Metazoa; phylum Arthropoda; class Insecta; order Thysanoptera; family Thripidae; genus Frankliniella; species Frankliniella intonsa. The sequence continues at coordinate 9,550,804 of CM066256.1, read as the reverse complement.
CACTGGGCCCCGCTCCATTCTTGTCCAGACGAGAGATGGAGAGAGAGAGAGAGAGAGAGAGGGGGGGGGGGGGTCAGTGATGTATGGCTCTGAGCACACCCGCGCGCCGCGCCGCGCCGGCCCGGGCCACACACGCCACGAGCCGAGCGAAAAGGAATTCGAACCGCCGCGCTGCGTCATGCCTGCTAGCTCCCAATCGCTCCTGCGGGGAACTATACAGTCCGGCAACACGACCCCCTGATAGCAAAAGCCAGATGTGGCAAATTCAACGGCGAATCTTCTCTCGAGTAGAGGTGTCGAAATCGCTGGACACCTTAGTCTCTGTAGTGTCACTTGCCTGCCGAGGCTCCAAAACGCCCCAGGCCACAGCTCCCTCAGACACCAGGTCATGCCGGGCTCTAGACCTCAGGTCCCATGCAGACTCCAGGTCCCTGCCAGGCTCCAGGCGGGTGGTCCATGTTGCAGATTGAGAGCGCGGCTCGCTAGACTACGCACAAACCGGAACGTCCCGCCCGCCCGCCCGACGACGACAGGACACTATCCTATTCAATTCCTGGAGAGATAAAACTCCCCCCTCCTGGACCCGACGCCTCCCGCGCTCCTCTCCCCGGCCTCCCGCTAGAGGAGCGGCTGTCGGACAACTCTCTAAAGCGGGAAGCGCCGCGGCCGCGGCCCGTGCCCGGGGGACGGGACGGGAGGGACCGCACCGCCGCCAGCTGCATGACGGCTCCAGAGTTACATTAATTTGTTCTTTTTTTTTCTGTGCTCACTCCCGAGAGGCGCGGTGGCCGAATTCGGCTCTCGTAACGTCACTGAATTCCCCTTGCATGGTGCATCGAAATGATGGACGTCACCAAAGGCCACACCCGCGAGGACCCATAATAAGGCACGACTGCTCCTAGAGTGTAGGAAGAGCCATAGTTCTACTGTGGATGGAAGAGAAAACAGGCTTCCTGAGTAGGCACACCCGCAACACTTATGTCACGTGTTTTCTGTTCCCAGAGGTGCAATGCGTCTGATCCGTTACGCGCGGTCCATGGCCGTGAGTGGAGAATACAGGTCACGAGAAAAATTCGTTCGATTCGTTATCGTCTAAAGAATAATAGTGCTCTGGGCCTCTCCGGCTCGATCCCTCTCAGGATCACTGCCTTTGCTTTGCGTGCGGTGGGCGGAGACAACTTACCCGGCAATTAAACAGCAGTTAGGACCCACAACTCAGCGGTAATAGTACCGAACACCCGTTCTAAATCAACACCAACTTTATTCGTAGATCGGCTGCAGGCCACGGATTCTGTTTCGTATTATGTCCGATATGTATTACAGCACGAGACTCGGCCTCCCTTGACGTGAAGACCCTAAAGTAAACTCATGACGCTTGCGGCCCTGTGCAAGTTATCCCCCCTCCTGCGTTTGAATCTCCCGCCGCCTCCGTCAACCACCACCAGGTGCACAACACAGCAAAGGGGGATAAAAAAAATTGCTGTGGTGACGTTTTACAGACAACAACCAATTCCATATCAATTTATCGTTGTGTTTTCTGGGAGCTCGTGCGGCACAGGGCCTGCTGCTCCCCGGGGCGCGCGGCGCGGGGCGGGGCGGCGCGGGGCGGGGCGGGGCCAGGTGGAGACCAGCGGGGACCTCATGGACCACACCAGGCACAGGCTCGGTTTACCCGCTCCATCTTATTGTCGCCCGGTTTACGACCGCTACGCCCCTCGCCGGTATTGTTCTGCTAAGGGCGCGCTACCTTCCACACCCAGATCAACATGTTTTACTTCATCAAAATTTAAATTTAACACCCTATCTTGGGCCCAGGTCAATTTTTCTGTGGTAGCAAACTGACCCATTTTATCGTTGTAAAATGTAGTGAGAAGAGTATACATACACGAGCAGCATTGGGACATTAATGTATGAAGTTATCGTAGTTCATCGTCAAGCAAGGTTTACCCCTGCCGAGGTACTGGGTTCAACAGGTGTGGATCCCTTTGTGTGTTTCAACGCGTGTGCCTATGTTTTCCGCGCCGACTTGCCATGCCGAAAGACAAGACATCCCCTCGATTTGATGCGGAGATATTCAAATGACAAAGACAACCTGGCTGGCGGGGCGGGACCTGTGAACTCCAGCAGCTCCAGGCTGCCGGGCCGGGCCGGGCCGGGCTCTCTCCAGGCCACTGCCTGTATGTCGGCTGTCCGGGCGTAAGTCCGGGGCGCCCGCGCGTGTGTGTGTGTGTGTGCGTGTGGGGACATTAATCCCCACAGGGACACAATGCCTGGTGTAGTCATTTGTAACCCGATCCCCCCGCCGAGCCGGGCCGTGGGCGTGAGGGGGATCCGTCACGTGCTAATGAACGGGGAGCAGCACCTCATTTACAAAATCAACGCTCACTTCGTCATCACTAGCAGCAGGGCAGCAGCCGCCATACACCATACACTGGAAATCCAAGTGTACGAATGTCGCTCACTTGTAGATGAGCGAATAAATTCACTCACTTGTAGGTGAGCAAATGACTATTCGCTCACTTGTAGGTGAGCAAATGACTATTCGCTCACTTGTAGGTGTGCGAAAGACCATTTGGTGAATAGTCATTCGCACACCTACAAGTGAGCGAATAGTCATTTGCTCACCTACAAGTGAGCGAATGGTCATTTGCTCACGTACAAGTGAGTGAATTTATTCGCTCATCTACAAGTGAGCGACATTCGTTCACTTCGATTTCCAGTGTAATTTTAAAATTTGGTAGATGGTCTTAAGTTTGCTCCTCCAAATCTGATACCACTCGGGTGGCTGAAGAACCCCGCGCACTTTCGTAGTTGTACTGTTGTACCGCATGCAGGCGTGCGGGCGGGCTTGCCTATCGTCGTCCACCGAGGCGCGTATATGCAACCCGCCCGCCCGCACGCATGCATGCGGTACAGTGTAACATACGAAAGTGCGCGGCGTTCCTCAGCCAGCTGGTACACTTTTTTCAATTTTAAAGAGCCCCAGACTGAACGCCAGGCACCTCGAGTAACGTTACCCGGCCCGGGCCGGCCGCCGTGCTGCAGCCTGATTCTGCTGTCGCGCGTCTCATCTCTAATTTGCTCGATTGATTGCTCACTTTTTGCCCCGCTCTGCTGGACCGGTCTCGCACGCTCCGTGCTCCCCTGGACCCGTTCGGCGCTCGGCCCGCCCGTGCCCGCCCCGCCCCGCCCCGCCACGCCCCGCCACGCCCCGCCACGCCACGCCCCGCCCCGCCCCGCTCCGCCGCACCCGCCTCCTGGTCAACATGTCGTTTAGCAGGGCGCAGCAAGGGCTTGCCGTCGAAACTGCTTTATTTTGGGACTCGCTTACCACAAGTGAGGACAATGTTGACGACTCCTCGGATGAGACCTTGCTGCTTTTTATACGTATCGTTGGTGTGTTCATACGCGGAAACCTTGAAAATCTGCAGAAACATCATCGATGTGTGACTTGTCACGGAATGACTTGTGACCGTAAGGAGAACTCCGGTTTGCATGACTTACATCAAACGCTAAATTGGTCTATTCAATAACCTGACTTCTGCCGACTGAACAGATCTCATTCATTAAGGGGAGCCGTCTGGTCCGATGTTTAACTTGGTTGGGTATGTTTCGGCTCTATTGGCCCATTCATTGGCCGGTCGAGCGACATGACATGACCTATATCGCAGGGCGTACCCTAGCATTACCTTGTCATCCCGGGTACCAGATACCGGCAATACTCATAAATAACGCCGGGGCATCCGCCGCGCGGCGACCAGGAGAGGCCACTCTCCAAAAATGTTAGTTTGCTCATTACTTCGACTTCGCACGGGCGTAGGGCCACGCGAGGACAATTTAAGGTCTAGGGTAGCAATTTTGAGATTCCTGTCACGACTAATTTCTGAGTCGTAAAGTACCTATTCGACAACTGTAAAATACTGTTTGCTAAAAACTCGGGAGTTTTGAGGACGGACAGGTCCTAGCCCACCCCACCGGTCTACGGTAGGCCCGCGATACCGGCGGCCTCCGATCAGCCCCGCCCCGCGCCACCCCGCCACCTCACGCCGCCCCGCCCCGCCCCGCAAGCCCCTCGGGCCCCACACGGCGCAGCCTGGCGTGGCGTGGCGCGGCGCGGCGCGTGAGCCCCGTCGATCGTCTTATTTTATCGCCATCGCCCCGCCTACTGGTCGGAGCACCCGCCCCGCCCCGCCCCGCCCCGCCCCACACTCCCCGCCACTCCGGGCGCCAGTGCGCCCGCCCAGCCCGCCCGCGCCCCACCTCGCCCGGACCCTGGCCCCACCACGCAGTGCCCGCCTCGCTACCGACGGATCGGCGTACTCTCGCGGATGAAAACGGGAAAGATCAGGGTTAAACCATTATTCATCAACCGCGAAAATGTGTTGCACCGAGTGTGGCATATAGGCGTATCGCACCGATAAACCGAAAATACGTGATTGCGAAAATCATGTATCGGTTCACACATGTCGCACACCAGGAGCGCCTGGGTGTACGGGGAATGTTTGTCTACCTGCTCCAGTGCTCCATGCGGGCTCAACCCCCTGGAGCGCCACCCGCCCCGCCCCGCCCCACCCCACCCCGCCACGCCCAAGCCGCACCCCAGAGTCAGGGGCCAAACAGAGGGGCCAGAGAGAGGGAGGAACCTGATTGGGATTATCGGGTTGAGAGAAGAGAGTGAGCAGCCCTGGACGAATACTCTGGACAAATAAGCCACAGCAGCCGAGCCGCTCTGCTGGAAGCAGCAGTTCCAGCGAAACGTCTCCAATAAAACGTTCTTTTAGGGCCGAGCCCATAGCGTCGTAGTCAAGGTCGCTGTCGTCGCTGTCTGGGTCTTCCGCACAGCCCAGCCGAGTAGCGTGGACGAGCGCATCGCATGCATCGCATGGCGCCTTGGAAGATGGGGGAGCAGGGCCGCGGGGGAAGGGAGGGGGCGCCGCGGTCCCCACCACCTGCGTCGGGAGGCCCGGGGGCGGGGCGGGGCGCGGCAGGGCGGGGCGGGGCGCGGCGGGGCGGGGCGGGGCCAGCCACACGCACACGCCCACGCGGCGGCGAGAGGGAGGGGGGCGCTAATCAGGTGGCCCCTCTCCCCGCCCCACAGGCGTCATTATAGGCAATGGCTGCGGGCGAATCCACACCTCACTGCATGTTGGGAGGGGGGAGGGGGGGCCTCAGGGAAGTCCTGGCCCTGCCATGGAGAGCTATTACCGCAGATAAGGTACGCGCGCGCGCGCGCCATGTGCCCTCGATTGCGACACGGCCACACTGCAAAGAAGTGCGTACGGTACGACTGGGGCTCACTCGACTTGTGAGTGGATTTTTTCTATACAACGCACACTTTTGTCTTTTGTTCGTGGGCGCTTATACCCCTTCGTACACTTGCACGATGTAGCCATTCCCATATCCGCAAGTGCACGAAGGGACGCTCGCTCAACTGTGTGAAAAATAATTTGACGCACGACTGGAAGTCTTCGAAGGTACGCAGCAATAACTGATATTTCAGCAAGCTGACCAGCCCAAGAAAGGTCAAAAAGCAAAGCGCATTTATAGTTTCTTTGCCCAGTCAGTCGAAATTTTTCTACATCTCCATAGCTGATTCGGTACGGACAAGGCACCGTGGTGGGTTCGGTGGGGCCGGGGCGAGGCGGGGCGGGGCGCGGCGGGGCGCGGCGCGGTGGAGGGCGTCCCCTCTGTGTAATTGTCAGAGAGAACTTCTCGTGTTTGGACGCTCTTTGCCGCGCTCGACTCGGCACGGCCCGACCAGGCCCGACATCAGCCTTGTTTCGCTGCTCTCTTCCTCGTTTCTACCCCCTCCTCTCTCGCTCTCTATCTCTCTCTCTCTCTTTCTCTTTCCCTCTCCGCCTGTCTGTCTCTGTGCCTCTAGCTTCCCATCTCTCACCATACGACCCGCATCGTGCTCCTGATAACACACACACACACACGCGCGCGCGCACACACTCTCTCTCTCTCTCTCTCTCTCTCTCTCTCTCTCTCTCTCTCTCTCTCTCTCTCTCTCTCTCTCTCTCTCTCTCTCTCTCTCTCTCTCTCCCTCTCTCTCACACACACAGACACACACACGCTCACACGTGTGCGAGTGGACACACATCTCTCACAGGGATACGCAATAACAAAGCCGAAAGTACGCAAATTAAATGCAGACACAAGGCTCAAAGCACCAACTCTACTTCGCTCTCTGTTCCCCTCTCCCTCTCTCTCCCCCTCTCTCTCTCTCGCGCGCGGTCTCGTTTTTCCTCACGGTAACTAGTACTTCACTGTGTGTTTTGTGCTCCGCCTGACAAACAGAAAATTGCGAAGCGCGCGGAGATAAGAGAGTTTTAGTCGGCCCGGCCCGCGGCCGCCCTTGTCGCATTCAGCCCGGCCCGGCCCGCCGCGGTCGCGACAGAAAAGTTTCAGGCAGCGCCCCCCCATGTCGTGAACAACACCGTCAGTGTGTTTTTAGCAGTGTGTGTAGCGCTATGCTATCCCGTCACGTTCGTAACGCACTCGCGGCGGGACGGGACACGGCGGTCAATTAAAGTGACCGGAAGCGAGCCGCTGCTGCTCCGGGGCGCGCCCCGCCCCGCCCCGCCCCGCCCCGCCCCGCCCCGCCCCTCCCGCTAATGCAGGGGCTGCACAGCTGCGACAGCCAAAGGAAACTGGACGGAAAATAATACGAGTGTATAAAAATTGTCATAGGAAGATTTTTCCCCCTATTGGTAATTTGGCATGTTTCTTTATTATTCACGTGTAATCGTGTTCGAATCGCAATAAAACGGTTTCTCGATGCACCGGGTGTTTCCTTGCTCCTACGGGCAAACCCGCAACACTGTTACGCATTCAAAGAAACACACCCGGTATACTACAAGGACCATCAGGAGGGCGCCGGCCGCGGCGCAGCGCAGTGACGCTCCCTCCCCATGCCCGTGAGAAAACGGGGAAGCAGTCCTTCACCCCCCCCCTCTCCCTCCTCCTCCTGCGATCAAATTAATGAAGAAAAGGAAGAAAGAGGGAGGCGTCGGCCCGTGGGGCGGGGCGGGGTGGGTGCGGAGGAGAAAGGGGCGGGGCGGGGCGGAGGAGAAGGGAGGGGGCGGGGCTGTGGCGCCCGTCCCGTCGCGACGCCTCAAAACAAAAGATGTTGCACGTGAGCGTCTGCAGTGCTTCCGGCGGCTCACGTTACTCCATGATCGCCCATATTTCGACGGGTTTTTCTTTAAATTATTTTACCTCGCAAGAAACACGCCGGAAAAACAAAGGTGTCACTTTAAACCGCCACTAAGCATTACTTTTATCCCCCCAGGAGCTTTTCAACGCCGTTGAAAGGGCATCATTGCTCTCCTGGACCTTCCTGTAAAGGTGTTACGTCACGCATTTTTTTTTCCAGATGGAAATCAAACATTCTAGGCTCGATCACCTCACATTGAATACACTGTAATACAAAAGTGTTCTGCTGATACACAGCAGCGTTATTCCAACCTTTTAGATGCTGGGTGAGTTCAGAGCTAGGTTCGGAGCTCCTCTACGAACCACGGCCCTCCCCTGCCCTGCTGCTGAAGCCTCTGTCCCCGCGGTGACCATGATATAGACTTATCGGAGGCGCGACTGGACAGGGCCGCCGGGGCAGGGTCAGCGGGTCAGCGGGTCAGCAAGGTCAGCACGATTACCCTCTGTCTTTATGATGCACCCTCCCCTTTTACGCGCCGGCTAGTGAGAGTCACCCACCCCGCCCCGCCCCGCCCCGCCCCGCCCCGCCCCACCCCGCCCCGCCCCGCCCCGCCCCGCCCCGCCCCGCCCCGCCCCGCCCCGCCTGCCCTGCACAATGCCAACCCTTCCGGAAGAGGACGGCTTGCACCGTCGCGTCCCGATGGCCGTGACCTCGGAGTTGACCGCCGCCACTGTAGTGTAGCGTGGGCAGCAGTGCGGCCGGCGGGCGCGAGCCGCGAGCGAGCGCCAAGCGAAAGCGCTGAAAATACTAGCCCGTGTGTCAGTGCTGCTTTTATTCCATTGTTTTATGGTCGGGGAAGTAGAATATCTGATTTTAAAAAAACACACACACACACACACGGTAACATTATCGCCGATACTCGGATGTTGCCAGCGAGAATCCCGTCTGGACCCCACCCTTTCCCAACCCCCCGCTGACCACGACGCCGCACCCTTTGCTCTCGACCTCTCACCCCCGGGCCGGGCCGGGCCGGGCCGGCGGCCACCCCCTCCACCACCAGCATATCTCGGCCACTCCACCTTGGCAGTTACTGCACTCGCAACTCTCTCACCAAACGGGGGAGAGGGCGAGGAGTGGGGAGGGTGACTCGGCGGGGGTGCCCCGCCCCGCCCCGCCCCGCCCCACCCCGCCCCGCCCCGCCCGGGTCCGGCACGGCCCGCGCTTACGTAAACAGTGATTGTCCATTAGTCGAGTAGGGATAAATGAGGCCGGTGACTCTGAGACAAGGTCAGGAGGGCGGGGCGGGGCGGGGCGGGGCGGGGCGGGGCGGGGGGGCGGGGCGGGGCGGGGCGGTGAGAACGCCGCGACCGGTCTTTGCTCCGCGGCCGGGGCCGGCGCCGCTCGCGCCTGCTGGCGAGGCGAGTAGGCACCGCGCCGCACAGCCGTGTCTGGCGGGACGGCCTACGCTGGGGTTCAGCAGGCGCCTCACGCTCCCGCTTCCCTTTGTCCTGTCTCTGACTTTTCTAGATGACTGTCTGTAGCCTCTCTCTCTCCCTCCCCCCATCCCTCACTCTCTCTCTCTCTCTCTCTCCCTCTCTCTCTCTCCCTCTCTCTCTCTCTCTCTCTCTCTCTCCCTCTCTCTCCTCAGACACACATACGCACACATTCCTAAAGTGATAAGTCGTAGATTCCAATTGAACTTTGAACCGAACCGGAGGGCCGGACCAGACTGGTGGGAAGGGGTTTAAATTAGGAATCTATTGCTGCCATCTGGAAGACGGGGAGGGGGCCAAAACGGTTCAACCCCTTTTGTACACTGAAAAAAACCCTCGGTGTTTTTAAAATCTCATTTTAAAGGTGTTAAATTTGTAATGCCTTTGTCAGAGCTTTAAGCTGACGAAGGTGTATATGACACTAAAAGGTGGTGCACTCTATGGTCACCGTAGCTTAAATTAGTGGCGTTGAAGCTTAACTTACCGGCGGGCTTAAAGCCATCCATCGTCCGATTCGGAAGTTTGACTCGGCCCCAGCAGCCCATCAGCTCGGGGAAGTACAAGCAGATTTTCTCACCCCTCCCCCATCGCCGACACCCATCCGACCACCAGCATGCCTCGCCATCGGCCGCGTGCCGTCGTTTAAGGGTCGTGCCTGCCTGCCTGCCGGCCACCCTCACGACCAATTCGGGCCCGATTCGCTCACCGTTGTGTAGTTTGTACCCGCGCCCCACCCCTCCCCCACACCAGTTCCCCCACTTCTCCCCCTTCCCTCCTCGTCATTCGAGGACCTACTACTTCACCCAGACCGGGATAACGCGCAACAAATTTAGGCTCACTGAAGTTCTTTTTAAAAAAACAACAACCTTATGCTCATCGGTTAAACTTCAAAAATCCTTCTTATTTCTCTTTCAGTCCTCCTTGTCGGTCTCCGGAGGGCCCCCCTCCTTTCTCCCTTACTTCCCCCTTTCTTAAACTCTCTTCATCCACGTCTGTTAGTGGTAATAATATGGCTGGTGCTTTAAGTGGCTGAAACGGAGCCGCCGCGCCGCACCGCGCCGGTGCGGCTGTAAGTAAACTGCAGCCATTGTTACTCACTTGCCCCGCCCCGCCCCGCCCCGCCCCGCCCCGCCCCGCCCCACCCCGCCCCGCGCTCGCAGCGTCACGTCGCCTGCCTGGTGCCTGGTCCTGGTTCTCTCATTGCATCCTGACCCATCGAATCCCGTCGGTTTCGGAAGATACGATTCGAAAACCCGAAGTGCGAGTGCGAAAGCCTTGTCGTGAAACCTTTCAAGATCAGCCACAGCAGCGTGGTAAGTGGAGCGGATGGATCTGTCGTTCGACATCGTCATAAAATGACTCCTTATTGCCGCCCCCCCCCACTCGCCCCGCGAGACATCACATCCGCATCCTCCACTCCCTCTCCTCTCTGGCCAGACTGAAATCCATGAACCAGTACAAATCCCTGGACGATATAATACGATTTTAAGTGACAGCCACAATGTGCGCCGCCGCGCCCCGCCCCGCCCCGCCCCGCCCCGCCCCGCCCCGCGCCAGCGTCTGCCCGCAACCCTCGGCTCGGACAAGCGCGCGCGGCCGCCGGCCCCCCGGGGGTTGTTTAGAGACTGACGCAGAACAGACGGTCGGGCAGGGCAGGGAGGGACCCGCGGCGTTGGCACATCCCCGGGCAAATCGATCCCTCCCCTTCCTGGTTCCAGCAAAATATTAAAAAATTAAAAAAATTATATAGCGTGGAATAGGTTTAGGACTTTTTATTTTAAATAGATAGCTGCCCTGAGCGCGTATCTTCTGTCTCCTGTCCTGTCCTCCAGGCGGCGGGCGGGGCGGGGCGGGGCGGGGCCACGTCCCAAGGGCAAGTGCAGACTGCATATTATTCAATTGACGCCGAGGCTCGGCGACGCAGCTCCAGCGCCTCCAGGCCGGGCCGGACAGCGCCCTTGAAATGATTTTCAATGTTAAGGCTCCCCGGTGTACGTCCCTCAATAGCTGCCCGCTGTGTGTGTGTGCGTGTGTGAGTCTACGAGACCGTCTAGACGACCGCCCAGACTCATGCATACGACACATGCACTTCATGGACCGCCTAAGAACGAGTGAGGCGTGCCCCCCCCCCCCCCATCCTCCTTCCCCCTCCCTCAGTCGGAGCGACGACGGCGCGTAACCAGGGAGGGGCCTTCGTGACGACGTATCATAACCTTAGCTAACCGTACAGGCCCTCCGAACCGCATCGCATGCCCCCTTCTATGCGCGCCCCACGCCCCGCCACGCCCCGCCACGCCCCGCCACGCCCCGCCACGCCCCGCCACACCACGCCCCGCCCTGCTGCCTCCTCCCTACTTGCTGCTCGCGCCGCGCTACGGCGGCGTCAATTGACAGTCATTTAAAAGGCGTCCCTTCATGTAGCCGACGAGTGCCTCCCCCACCCCCGGCCCCCGCCCCTTCCTTCTTACCGTACTAGGCAGGGGCCGGCAGTAAAACTCGAGCTAGCTGTACTTTACGGATGCGCCCGATACCATGTCTTCATACTATAATGCTCGGGAACTTAAATGCAGGAGCCTGAGAGAATAAGTATTGTTCTAGAATTTTGTTTTAATTTTTTTTTTTTAACTTCAGGCACAGTTACTTCCTATCATGTCCTTGAACTTGTTCAGGAGCTAACCCCCCTTCACTTACAGAAGAGCACTTTCGGGCATTCATTTTACTGCCCTTAAAACATAAAAAAAGGCATCTTAACTTGAACAACAATAGTTTTAAAAAGCGCTGTAAACGTTGCATCAAAAAGTAGATGAGGTCCCCTCGAATTAACCAACACACACACCCACACACAAGTAACGCATTCAGTCTCTCTCTCTCCCTCTCTCTTTCTCTCTCACACACACACAGGCTCACACTTCTTGTATAGCCATGCATCATCAGGAGCAGAGCGTCGGCATGACATTGTGTCACAGAGAGGGAGGGTAGTAAGTGGAGGGGCGGGGTGAGGCGGGGGAGGGGAGCGGAGGGGGAGGAGAGGGGACGATTCAAAGATTCGTCCGCCGATAGCAGAAGCGGCAGGGGCCCAGTCAGCTGGTACAGCAGACAGGGCAGGGCAGGGCAGGGAGGGGTCCATGGGACGCGCCGCGCCACGCCGCGCCGTACACTGAGGGGTCAATGTTTAATTGGCACACAATTGTAGGGTTTGGTGTCCGCCCCGCCTCGGCTCGGTGGGGTGCGTCAGATCACTAGGGAGGGAGAGAGAGAGAGAGAGAGAGAGAGAGAGAGAGAGAGAGAGAGAGAGAGAGAGCCGAGAGCGAGAGAGAGAGAGAGAGAGAGAGAGAGAGAGAGAGAGAGAGAGAGAGAGAGAGACAGAGAGAGAGAGACAGAGAGAAAGAGATGGGTAAGGGCTGGGGTGCGGCGCGGCGGCGGTCCACGCAGCGAGCCGCCGCCGCCAGACGGGTTGGGATTACTGTAAATCTTTTGCATGTCGACACATTTTGCCCTTAATGTCAAGTAACTGGATGTTTTAGGAAAATTTCAGTGTCGATACCAATGACGCTACGCGGCTCGTAGGACTAGGTGGGCAGTGGTTCAAAAACCGCATTTTTTTAATTTTTTTAAATTTTATTCTGTGGGACAATTGTTTTTTCCAGCTATTCCGTATTTGTGACTCGGGCAACTGCATAAAAGCACAGCGACTGACTAAAATAAACATAAAGAAAATGTGACCGGGTTTCGAACCACTGGCCGCCTGGTGCAACTAGCAGTGTCGATACCAATGACGCTACGCGGCCGACATAGCAGTGCACGGAGAACAGGCGTACTGATGACACCGGGTTCGTTTCGTCGGTGACTGTGGCTTCTCACGCAGCATGACTCCTGGTGGGCCGGCATCTGGTACCATGGCGTCGTAGCCGTGCCGGCATAGTGTCCGCCCGGCGAGTCGCAGAACGGAGGTTCGAATCTTGCCCAAACATTTAATTTTTCTGAGGACAACTTGGAGTGGAATTCAAGCCCCCCATTTCAACCGAGCTCCCTCGTGGAATTGCCGACGGTCTAGTGGTCTAGTGGTGCCGCGAAAACCGTGGGGTGTCTGTGAGACTCGGCACATGGGGCCTGGTTCAAACCCAGGTAGGTTCTTCACTGGTAGCGACAGCGGGTTGCCAGGAAGTTCCGTCCCATGCCCACGACTGGTCGTCGGTCGTGGGGTCATAAGTCCTAGAATCTGGCTCCAAAAACAGCATTTCCATGTCCTGGGGACAGGGCAGTTCGGTTAACTACCGTACGACCAGAGATATATCCGACCTAACCCACCGTTCTCCGTAGCTCGCGGAAAGGCGGTTGCCCTGAGTATCTTACTCGTCGGGGAAACACCGGATCCCATCTGAACTCCGAAGTTAAGCCCGTGGGGTCCCTTCGAGGGATGGGTTAGGTCCGCCCAATTTTTTTTTTTCGGTTTACGTACGTAATTCTTTCACGTTTAATCTCGAAAGTTTTTGTATGTGCTGTGTCCCCGCCACCGGGGGAGGTTGGCATCCCTGCCGCCTTCCCTCCCAGGCCCCCGGGCTCGCGCGTCGAGCCAGTCTCGGGAGAGCCGTCACTTGGAGCGTGTCGCTCCCGCCTTGCTCTGCACCTGGCTACTGTGTGTACGTTTCTGTCGACCATTAAAGCGAGGTTCACTAAACTGGCGACGACGAGTGAACTCAAGAAGTTCCGTCCCATGCCCACGACTGGTGGTCGGTCGTGGGGTCATAAGTCCTAGAATCTGGCTCCAAAAATAGCATTTCCATGTCCTGGGGACAGGGCAGTTCGGTTAACCACCGTACGACTAAATCTGGCAGTACGGGGATTGCGCGACAGGATCGCAGTCAGAAAAGCACCGGTTCCCATAAGAACACCGAAGTAGTTGGCGCCACGGGGGGTAAAAGCCCTGTGCCTGGCGGGAACCGCAACCTCCTTCGGGAGGTTTACTGCCGCAAAAATTTTCCATGTTTTCACGCTACCCTTTCACTTGCAGAGCACGTACGTAATTTTTCAACGCTCAGCAAATAAGACTGTCTCACAATATCGTTTCCAGAGCATTTTAAATTTTTGTGGAACAAAACAAAAAGCAGACGCCACTTTGGGTGCCCGTCCAGCCCAGTCCGCACGCGAGGTTTATCTCTCGCAGTGCACCGCTCCCAAGTTATTTTAACGATGAGGCGCGGCGGGGCGGGGCGGGGCGGGGCGGCAGCTGCCGCTTGTGTTTTTAGCGCGCGCCGTAATGAGTGTATAGTATTTCGGCGCGGCATTTTTCTGGCCACCCCGCCCCGCTCCGCTCCGCCGAATGATCTAAGCAGGCGCAGGCCGCTACGCCGCCGGAAGGAAACTTAATATTTTTAAACAATTCCCATTGAAACAAAGCCGGACTAGGACAGGACAGGCCTGCCGCTGCTGCAGCACCGTGACTCCACGCAGAGTCTCTCTGGTCCTGGAGCGAGAGAGAGAGAGAGCGAGAGAGAGGAGAGACTGCTTACTAAACGCCGTTCGGATAATCACCCTGCAGGACCGGCACAGGCACAAGCGCCCGGGCGCAGGGGTCCTGCCCGGCGCTGCGCGCGCCCGCCCCGCCGGCCCCCGGCCGTCAGCAGTACGGGGGAGGCGCAGCCCAGCCCAGGCCAGGCCCAGCGCAGCCCAGAGATAAGAGTGTGTTTTGGATGTGGCCAGAGATTCGCCACGCCGATAGTGTTGATCACTCTGATGCAACGAACGGCGGCGTGCGGTGCGCTCGGCGTGTAGAAGAGGCGGGGCGGGGCGGGGCGGGGCGGGCAGCGTGAAGCGTCACCGTGTAGACCCCCGCGGCTCGTGGCGCGGGTGAGGTGTGCGTCGGGCAGCTGCCTGAGCACGTGCCCGCCCCGCCCCGCCCCGGCCGCAAGTAGTCTGCTGAACATACGCCAGGGGAGACTGCGATCACCTCATCCACACCCGCAACGGTCAGATATGGCAGTCTGAATCACTGCGGAATACATACAAAAATGCACCGATACGTACATGAGGATAATTATAAGATATGCAAGTAGTGAGCTCACACGAGTTGTGGTCCCCGGTTGCAGATCTACGACTCTGACGTCGCCTCACTGCAGCAGCAACCCAGTTTGGCGTTGGCTTCTAACGCTTCTAGGCGCGTGTGGGGCCGTGGCTTTCTTCATATAATCTATTTTTATTTTATTTTTTTTTAATGTTTTTTTTTGGGGGGGTGGGGGTGGGGGACGACAAACTAAACTGAGATCACACCCACCCTCTGCTGGTCAACCAGATGGCCGTCGGATGCGTTCGGATCGTTTGTGGCGGTGCCGGGCCGGGCCGGGCAAGGCCAGCGGTGCGACAGAGAGGCACGCGGCGCGCCGCCCCGCCCCGCCCCGCCCCGCCCCGCCCCGCGCCACCCTCTGTTTGGGGGTGATCACCACTTGAGATATGCGAGCGGGCGGGGCGGGGCGGGGCGGGCGGGGCGCTTCTCCACGGTCAGCTGGGCACGCGGCCCGTGGCATGGCACACGTCATGCGCTGAATTCTTGAACGCAAGAGCTCCTGGCTGTCGGGGAAGCGCACCGTGCACCAACACCGCACCACCGTCCTTGAACGAAAGAGAATGTGAATGTGAATGTCGCACAAATTATTGCAAGTGTGTGAAATTTTCCGCTCGTACAAAAGTCTTCGATTTACCGCTCACCTAGAGTATGGAGTACCACTTAAAAAATGCGTCATATAAAATAATTTCTAAGTCTTTTCATCCAAATATCGCGAGGTCAAAGGTTTTCTCGCTGTGAAATTAGTGCAGACGAAATTGTTTGTATCTTCACTCTTGTTGGTTTGTTTGGTGAGTAACCTGATGAGCTGCAAAGATCTGATTCACACAGAAACCTATCGTGCAAAGTTTCGGAAGTTGTATCGTGATGCCTAAAGTAGGCTGCATCTTCATATTGTAAGGATAGGCGAGAGCAGTGCTGAGACACGTCTGTATTCAGAGGGAGCTTGGACCAGAGTGACAGGAGAGGCGGCCAACAACAGGAGGCCGTAACTAGGTAACCCGTGCGCACGCGTACAAGGGGGTTCGAACGCGGGGAGTATCGGCAGGTGGTAGGGGCGGCAGAGGGGGTAGCGCTATCCTCTACATCATCCCCCCTTCGATGAAGTGGGAGGTGCAGGTCGTCGGCGGCGTCCGGGAGCGGCAGGACTGCGTCGTAGCTAGTGGACCAGCCCTGGGCGCGGCGTTCCCCAGGCGCGCTGGCGGCAGGCACGGCGGCGGCGGGCACGGGGCCCCGAGTCTCCTGACTCCGGGCGCGAGGACCCCGGGCACACAGGCCCCGAGCACAGAGGCTCCGAGCACACAGGCTCCGGGCACGAAGCCCCGAGCGCGCCGGCTCCGAGCCCGCAGACTCCGGTCAGTGGTGACCCGGGCATGAAAGCCCCCGGCTACGAGCGGCGGGCTTCACGACTTGTGACGTCCGTACACGGTCACCGGCGGCTCTCCCCCCTCCCCGTGCAGTTGGCCAGACCGCCAGGAGAGGGATGAGGCCCAACGACGACCGCGTGCCGTCCGCAAGACTGGCGTCTCACAAGTCGCACCCACTCACTCGCACCGTGATGACGGTGTCCTCGTAGGCGGGGAGCTGGCGGTGCTGGTCAGCTCTGCTGGACCGCACTGGTGAGCTGGTCAACCAGGGCCTGGAGCCCCTCCAACAGCTGCTGCGTCGTGTTGGCGCCAGCATCGCTGCGCACCGCGGCTACATGGACGGCGTCGGCAGCCGTGGAGGTGCTGGGGACCTGGCTGATGCGGGGGCGCTTACCAGGCGGATACATCCTCCCGACGATCTCCACCTGGATGGCGGCTGACATGGCGTCCGAGAAGGTGGCCGGGTTCCGGAGGCGCACGGTGCGGCCGACGTCCGGGTCAGCGACGCCGGACAGGAAGCTCTTCTTAGCGACCGTCTGCACCGCCTCCTCGGGCCACGACGGGTAGGCCACCCGCGCCAGGCGGAGCACGTCCGCGCCGAAGTCCGTCAGCGACTCCTGCGGTCCCTGCGTCCGGCGGTCCAGCTCCGCCTCCGCCAGGGCAGCGCGCTGGCCGGGATTGTAGTGCTGCTCGAGGCACTCGCGGAGGCGGGCGTAGTCGGCGTACTCGGCAGCGGGCAGGGTCAGCACGACGTCGGCGGCGCGGCCCTCAAGGGACAGGAGGAGCCGGCGGCCCTTGGCCTCCTCCGACCAGCCCGTCGTCGCGCTCTCGAACTGTGCCAAGAACACGGCCCAGGACCTGGTGCCGTCGAACTTTGGTAGCGATACCTGGGGGGCCTGATGCTGGCGGGTGGCGAGGTTTTGCTCCGAGAGCTGTTGGAGGAGCTCCGAGTTGTGCTGTTGCAGCAGCACATTCGCCTGGGCCCATTGGCGGAACAGGCCCTGCATCGGCGCCTCCTCCTCCCGGTTGTGGGTGCGGCTGCGGCTGCGGTCTCGGCGCGGCATGGTTGAGAGGTTCTCGGGGTCCGGCAAATTATCCCACTTCTGACACCAGTTGTAAGGATAGGCGAGAGCAGTGCTGAGACACGTCTGTATTCAGAGGGAGCTTGGACCAGAGTGACAGGAGAGGCGGCCAACAACAGGAGGCCGTAACTAGGTAACCCGTGCGCACGCGTACAAGGGGGTTCGAACGCGGGGAGTATCGGCAGGTGGTAGGGGCGGCAGAGGGGGTAGCGCTATCCTCTACAATATCGGTACGCTGTACTCGGCGCTCCTCCTCCCCCAACCTATCTTGACTCGTCGCGGATAATCTTAAATGACTTAATTACCATTACATTTAAATTAATGGCTCTACGTTAAGTGGACGCCGTGCATTTTCAATTTATGAAGACTCCTCCCTCCCTTTACCACCTCCCCCCTCTTCACTTCTGCTCGGGTACTCGCTGCGGCTTTTCGTCAGAGCACCACTTTGGCATTACCAACTTAATTATTTTTGAGGGAAGAAGCTACTCAAGAGTTGTTATTATACCGAGGCAAGCGGTCCTAGGCGTTTTTTTCTGTTCTTTTTTTTAATGAAAAATTCTTACTTTTCTTGGTCTCACGGCACATTAAATTATCGGTTTGCAATTTACTTCCTGTTTTTTTTCTGACACCGTACTTAACAAATGTTATCACAATACGAACTAAATTACGCACGAAGCCATATCTTTCTAGCATCGCCAACGTCGATAGAAAAGAAAAAATCGTGAAACAGGGTCGAACTTCACGAAATTAATCTTACTATGACCTAACGCGTCTGCCACCACCACCTATGCCCGCCCACTTTTCTGGTAAAGGTCGATGACACCGCAAAAGTGTGAACAGGCGTATCGAAACCTGCGGGAAAAGGGGGAGGGGCGAGGCGTAGCGGGGCGTGGCGGGGCGGGCGGGGCGGGGCGGGGCGGTGAAGTGGGCGCGGCGCGGATAACCCCTCGGCGCAAAGACAGATGGTTTTAAATGCCAACGCGTGTTTAGGGGGTGACTGGAATATGGGGTGTGGTGTATGAAGTTGAAGGCTGCGGGGCCGGCCGGGCCGCACCACTTAGAATTCACCAGCTTGGCACTGGTATGGAGGTATGCCTCCATTTCATACCAGATACGCTGTATCAACATTACTGCAATACAATTGTGTACACATTCCTGGCGCATAAGTACAAATTTTGATCGGCACTGCTGGGCGGTGCGTGCTTGACGGAGCTTTCGGCCGCCCACGCGCCCGCAGACTCGAGCATAGGCAACCCGCAAGGCCGCGGGGCGCGGCGGGCGGTGCGGGGCGGGGCGGGGCGGGCGGGGCGCTGTGCTGTGTCGCCTTCGCATTCACTGTTGCATCGCAGGACGCGCTGCGGCTGCGCTGCGGTTCCGCGCTGGGCCTGGCCTGGGCAGCTCCGACGGGCGGGTCTAACCGTCGCGTGCCCGGCGCGTGCCCGTCCTGTGGCAGCAGGTCCAACAGGGCCAGCAGGGCAAGCCAGCAGGGCCAGCCAGCAGGGGGCGGCCAGCGGCTATCAAAACATCTGGTTTATCCAGTACATCACCTGTTCTCTCTCCCCCACGAGCGCGGCGTGGTGCCGTACCGTACCGGCTCTGAGGGGGAGGTAAAGGTGGGGTAGAGTGGGGTAGGGCTGTGGAGGAGAAACGGGGAGGCTGTTCAGGGAAGCATGGATGTAACGTGCGTGCCCCAGGAGGGACCGTTTCGCCACGAGTTCTGCGTTTTAGGTACCGTAGTTTCGCAAAATTAGTAAGTGACAATTTAGTCGTGTAGCGACGAATTTACATTTACGTGCTCATCTGGTGTGTTGATCTCGGTTGATCTACTTCGAAAATTCGAATCCTTTATGACGACTTGTGACCCCTCCCCGGGCCCCCGGGCCCCCCCCCCCCCCCTCTCTCTCTCTCTCTCTCTCTCGCTCTCGCTGTTCGGGCCGGAGTGTTGCTGGGGCCGGAGTGGAGCCCCAACGCTTTGGTCCGATCATGTGCGACATGCGGGTGGTATCGGAGAGGGAGAGAGAGGGAGAGAGAGAGAGGGGGGGGGGATGAGACAAAAGGTAAAGGTAATTAGTCTGCAGCAGGTGACACACAGACGGACACGTGTCTCTGCTTCTATCTTCTCTTTTCTCTTTCTTTGTCTGTCCGCCTGCTGCCTGTCTCTAACGTCTGCCTGTATGTGTCTGCACAAATAAAAGCTCACGGTGTTGGTCTGTACATGAGACTAGGGGTAACTTACAGTGCTGCTGGGTTAACCGTGACCGACGCTGAAATTTACCGTAACCATTTACCGAAGGGTCGAGTGGTCAAGCTGGCTCGAAAAATATAGACACTACTTGAAACAATAATAAAAATAGATTTTTTTGTGCCAAAATCTGTTTTTTTCTCCAGAGAATAATGAATGACCTCTTTTTTTCTCCACCGTTTGCAGTGTGGGTTTGCGCAACCCCGAGAACGTTAACACACTGCGAAATAAATTGTTGCGGCAAATTTCATGTGTTGGCGGGCAGAGGCGGTGCGTCGTGGGGTGGGTGCGCGGCGTGGCGTGGCGTGGCGTGGCGTGGCGTGGCGTGGCGGCGACCTGATCCTTATCCCATTATAGTCCATTTTATGCTCAAGTGATCAAACCGCTGCGCGTGCCAGAGAGACCCAGAGAATTAACTAACAAAATAACAGAATTCAGAGTATCCACTGAAAATCATGGGTTCCTTCAAGTTCCGTTAAAAAAAGGTAATTTCCATATCAGCAAAAGATTACCCCCTACCCCCTCGTATCTCCGGAAGTCTCATCGGGATAACGGAACGTCATTTTTACGTCCTTTCATCCGGCGAGCAGTGTCTGTTTGCATTTCGCCGTTTCTTTTCGTCCGCGAGGAGCGGGGCGAGGCGAGCGCAACACACGTCTCTAATCAGAGATCGACGTGGCCCCAACCCCAGCGCACACACTCAAATGTTTAACTCGATAATTGGCCAAAGGTTTACAAAGTATCAAGTTGCCCCCACCCCTCCGCCTGCAGCCGCCCTCGCGCCGCCAATCCCCTCCCACCCCCGCCCCGCCCCGCCCCGCCCACCCCTTCCATCGGAAAAGGCCTCTCCCCGCTGCTGGTCCTTTCCCATGACGTCGTTGTCCAGGATTGTGTTTCCGAAACAAAGGCGTGATGCCTCGCCCGGCCTGCACCGAGGAGAGGACTCCTATGTAATAGAAGCAGATAACATTTTTTTCCGGTATTCATGGGAACGTCTCCCGCGCATTGCGAAGATAGAAGTGGTGGTCGTGGGTGGGGGCGAGGGGTGGGGGGAAGGGGAGGTTGGGGAGCTGGGCAGGAGTGTGGGAGGAAGGGGGGAGGTATTTAGAAGAGGGAATTAATCACGTAACACCCTGCACACATTAGTGGGGTTATAAGGATGGAATCCAGGTTGAGTTACGCGTAGTGAAATTCGGTACTGTACTCGAAATCCGTCAAATTGGGGACGCACAACCCACTGTAACACCGCGTAATGCATAATACCGTGTGCACGAGGTTTTCCTTGAGTGAGTATCCCCTCCTTGGTGGAGCACAAAACAGGTGGGATGTGATGCGGATTACTTCCACCTTAAGCGTGTGGAGGTTGAGAGCGAGAGAGAGAGAGAAGAGAAAGATCCGCTGAGAGCGCGTGGATGTGGAATATAGTTTGGGAGCATGCGGGTCGCCTCGCCCGAGTCTCGCTCGCGGAGAAAGTGGAAGGTGGAAGGTGCGGTGCGGATGGAAGCGTGCTGCTGCGGATCAAAGGAGGCACAACAGGGATGAAGAAATGAGCAGAGTAACCAAAGAGGAGAAGGAGGAGGAGGATGGGGGGGGGGGGGGGGAGGCGTGGCCAGGTGCAAAGTGACGGCGAGGTGCAGGCGCGCGGGTGCGAGCGGGCCGCGAGCCGCGAGCCGCGAGCACGACAAGGAAACCGTTGATAAGACAGAGATTGCCGGGGAGTGACAGTGGCGCGGGGCGTGGGGTGAGGCGCGAGCTGCGTGGCTACGGTGATCATCTGCGGACAAAAAAAAGGGGGAAAAATTATTGCAAGTCGCCCCTTCCGCTCCGCAACCTCCCCTCCCCTCCCCTCGTGGTCTCGCGGACCCAACATACTGTCGCTGGCTGGCTAGGAGGTCGATATAATCAATCGTAAAATTAGCGGGTGTCGCCGGGCGGGGCGTGGCGGGGCGTGGTGGGGCGGGGCGGGGCGCGCGCCTCCTAGATCATTTGCAATTCAGCTAATGAGATGGACCCACTCGAGGCGAAAAATCTGCACGTCGCCCCGCCCCGCCCCGCCCCGCCCCAGACTTGTGAATAATAATCACACCATATTTCCGGGCTAACAAATGACGTGCGCATTACTCACTGCAGCAGCCCAGCCCAGCCCAGCGCCGCGCAGACGCATACCGTACCGTACCGTACCGCGTAATGACCACCAGAGAATACGGAGGGAAGGGTTGTTTCCTCCCCGCGTATAGCCCTCATCGAGCGACAAGGAGCCGGTAATATTTTATTTATTTATTTCATGTAAAGTGTGCAGATTTACTATTACTACCCCTTGCGGCGATTACGGAAGTAGTTTTGTCATAGTCTGAACCTCGTCAGCCCGACGCGTCGTGCTGAGCTGGGCCTGCTGCACGCTCTACCTGCATTAGCATATGTTTTTGTGCAAACGTTTCTGCAAAGTAGAAAATTTACACGGAAAAAAATGCTTGATTTCATAAAAATGTACGTCCAAAAACGTGCAAATAAAAGCTCAATGTTTTGAGAAAAATTTGATTTAACTTTATATGAAAGATACAAATCCAGTTAGTGCGTAGTGCCAGGGCTCCAAAACTGTGCACTTTTATCTTTGTTGTCAATTTTGAAGCACTCACGACAATATAACACTAAAATAAAAGCATTCTTGTGTAAACGTGCAGTATTGTAGGTTTGACTTCGACACGAAATTAACCTCGATAGCTTTTAAACAGGAAAGCAGAGGTGAAAAAAAAACAAGCCTACCGCACCCTGAACCCTGCGTGTGTAGGGTGTTGCGGAGCGCGGGCAGGGCAGCGCAAATATTGTAACCGCCACGCCCCGCCACGCCCCGCCACGCCCCGCCACGCCCCGCCCCGCCCCGCCACGCCGCGCCCTGCCACTGATGAGGCGTATAAAAGCGCACGCGACGCGGAAACGATGGAAATAAAACGTGGAAAATGGGGGGAAAATCGGGGTGCGGTGATTTGTGTATACACGGGTCGCGACCCGGGCCTGCAGGGGAGGAGGGGGGGCTGGAGCGGGGCTGGCTGGAGGGTTGTTTTGGGTGGGTTTCCTCTCGTCTTGTTAGTGAGGATGTTTATTTATCGGTTATCGACATCATTTGCGGCTTTTGTTGCACTCCCGTGCGCTTCCCATGGAGTGCTGCAGCGCGCGCGCGCGCCTGCACCCGGTGGTGGCTGCACGCTGCATGGCGATGTCCGTCTGCTCACTGCGATTTGTACAACATTTCTGCGCCGTTTGCGCTCTGGAGCAGAAGAGGGGTTGGGGGGGGGGGGGGAGGGCTGCGTCAGGACCTGCACACGGAAAACACGAGTAGTGTGCGAATGCATGTTTCATTCGGACTTGAGGTACATACATCCCGTTGGTGTTTCTAACAGTAAAGGTGAAGGCAGTACTTTTATGTTAGTGTGAATAGAGCTAGGGCGTTAGTGGAAGCAGTGCCCCGCGCTGCAGGCCCTGGCGCCAGGGGCTTCAGAAACAGCACAAAGGAAAAAGAGTGTTTTCGGCGGGCGCAGATCTGAAGAAGAGGACCTCGGCGACTGGCCCGCGGACTGGACAGGGCCACCTTAAACTCTTTCCTCTTTCTATTTACCGTTGGGCGGGGCGAGGCGGGGCGAGGCGGGGCGGGGGACTAGCCTGTTCAGCAGAAGGCGAGGTGTAAGGGATAAAAGGGATGAAGAGGGCGACTGCAAACACACGCACACACACACACACATCGTGCGCGCGCCAGAGTCCTACATGAACTCCCCGGGCCGGGCCGGGCCGGGCCAGGTCAGCCGACCAAATAGTAACGAACAAAGGAGACCCTCGGCTCCGGCACGGTGGAGCATACCGGGGGGGCGGAGGCCGGCAGGACCATTCTCATCCCTGTGCCACCTCTTTTTATATAAATGTGTGCGTGTGTGTGTGTGTGTGCACGCGCGCCAGGGGGATGAACGCTTAGCGCCTGCCGCCGCGCCCCGCCGCGCCGCTCCCGACCCCTGACACGCATGGATGACACTTCCTGTGTATGCAAACCAGGCCACCCCGTCGCCGTCCCATCCCGTCGCAGCCCTCTAATATATCGCTATTATTGCCGTATGTAAATAACGTGAAAATATAATATAATAATAACTTAGTTTGGAGAGCGGCCATAATCCAACACGGCATTAGGGGTGGCATTTACAAGGAGCGCGAGCGTCCTGGAGTGTTTATTTGGGGTTGATGAAGGAGAGAGTGGGAGAGGGAGAGGGAGAGGAAGGGAGAGAGAGAAAGAGAGAGAGGAAAAATCTCACCTCTCTTCAGAGGAGACATGATGCAGATCCTTGCATTTGCAAGAAGTGTCATTTTGCCGTCTGGTCATTCTCTGGGGAGTATAATGCACACTAGATGCACTAAATAATGCAGCAAGACCAACAGATTTACTACGAAATTTACGACATCAACAGGCCTAAATGACCTTGTAATATCAGGGGCGCGGGGGTCGGGGGCGCGGGGGTTGGGGGCGCAAGGGTTGGGGGCGCGGGGGTTGGGGGCGCGGGGGCTGGTGCCGCGGGGAGGGTGCGCGCTTTGCGAAGTAGAGCGGAGAGCTGATCTCTCGTAAACAGCCCCTAATTGTAATCGCATTAACTGCTCACTTCGCAGTGGTGCGAAATATTTACACAATGGGAAAAGGGCGTGGTGGGGCGGGGCGGGGCGGGGCGGGGCGAGAACGCTGTCCGGGGAGAGGACTGCCTTCCTCCAGCTGAGGGGTGCGGAAGGGTGCCGGGGGGGGGGGGGGGGTGCGGTTGAGCCGAGCAGGGCGGGGCAGGTCCTCAGCGCGATCACAATATGCCCATTCTCCCCAGGTCGTGTTTCCCATTGAAAACTTCACCGCCTCTGCCGCTGAAAATAATAAAACGAACGAAAAGAGTGACAAAAGGGTTGAGGTCGCGCTGCCAATCAAGTTCTGCGCCGCCACTCTGCGCGTATCTCTGCCGCCCGCCCTAGTTGCGTGAGTCTGTGTGTGTGTGTGGCGACCCCGCCAATCAGCAATCGGCTATTAGCGGCGGCATTCGCGTGAAAACGCCGGCCGGCCTGCCGCGGCCGGGAGATGGGATCCACTTTATTTAATCCCCACAACAGGCGAACCCTTTTTGTTCCGTGACAGAGGCGGTGGTTGCAACGCCCCCCCCCCCTCCTCCTCAATCCCTCTACAAAACAACGGGCCGGTAAAGCCGTCACCGAGCTAATAACTAATAAAGCCGCAGAGCGTAGAGCAGAGCAGAGCAGAGCTTCCGGTATTTTCAAGCAGAGAGGCGCGCGGGCGCGGGGCGGCGGTCGCGTGCCGACCCGCGCCGACCCGCGCCGCTGTCGAGTCGAAGCCGTCGATGAGAACAGCATAAAGGATACGGAACAGTATGCTCTAGTATACTCGTTCAGCGATCGCAACAGTTTTCTTTTTCTCTCACTCGCCGTGCAACACGCACAGACCGCTTCCGCTCCGAGGGACCAGCGCCACGGCCTCCTTTGCGCGCCGCGTGCTCGTCATCTGTCACCTTATCCTCACGTGTACACCCCCTTTCCCCCCGACCACCTCTCCTTGTCTGAGGCCGGCGGCGCGGCGTCGGGCCGAGTACATGCGGGTGATTCCAATAAAATACCAGACGCGTCACACACGCCCACGCCCTCGCGACACTACCGCACCTGGACGCTCACTCCCGCCCCGCTCCGCCCTGCTCACTCTGTAAATTGTAGGCGCTCAGCAAGAGGGCGACTTGCGACTTAAGGCGAGAGCTAACGCAAAATTATTTTTTAGCAGATTATACATTTTAGTTTGCCTTAACTTAATTGGCAATTTCTATAACATATGATAATGTAACACCCGGCCGTCGAAACGTTTCGCACAATGGAAGTCCAAATTTACACTTGGACCCATTTGGAAGAGCTGTAATTTCCAACCAGCTACGCTGTTCTTCTTTGCGACTGCCGTCCGCCGTTTGAAGTCGCCGCCACGAATTGCGCGCCTCCGCGCTTCCTCCGCGCAGAGCTGACATCTGGCGGGGTGGACCGGAACCACGTCGAGCCGCGTGTCAGTTCCACTGGGCGCCAGGAGAGCGCGCCACCCTCCAGTCGGGAGGACCCTGTCCCCCCCCCCCTACCACCGTAACGCAGAGGTTAGCTGTCGGCCCAGCCACCCACCAGCGAACAACCTGCCGCGACTGTTTCAGCGAATGCAAATAGGGATTTATGCGATAACGAAACACATTTCACTTGAATATCGTAATCGGAGAACGAGCACTCTGAGGTGACCGGAAGGAAAGCATAGCTTTTCAGGGAATGACAGTTTTCCGCCGTCCCGTTTGAAAGTTTGGCGGCGTTTCTCTGTAGGGCTGCAATTCCATGACACCTACGACCGCCGCTGTTGTAATTAGATACTTAATTTAACTTGAAGCCCAAGAAAAATTGTCAACGCGTGATGTGGCTCACTGTGCATCCCCAGCGAAAACTTTAAATTTACGCGCCAAATAGTTGCTCGAGACACTAGCGCTACTTTCATCTGGGCTGAAATCCCCCCCGTAGAGAAATATAATCCCATTTCGAGTCAAATTTCGACCTTGAATAGACTCGGCATGCAGTAAAAAGTTAAAGTATAGCGAGATTTTTCTTCCTAATCGTTTAAATACGAGCAAAATGTGATCGACCACGGTACCTGAGATCGCGAAACACGGCAGTTTACCTGTTGTGACGTCACGGACTTTTCCACCAATCACAGCCCGCTATCGGGGCGAGTTGCGCAGTGACACACAATTCTATCTTACGAGCCAGGGGAAAACTCGACTCGGCCATCTTGGATTAAAGTTTGTAATGAATTAAAAGTGACCCAAGTACCGATCTTATGTTTATCAAAACATAGGATTTTTTATTCCTCAATGGGTTAGTATCTGCGCGTGGCCGTCGCCCTGGAGCGTGTGTAAGCGAGTGATGCGAGGTGTGAGGCGGGGCGATGCAAAAAAAACGTTTTGTTTTCTGTGAGCTGATCGGTCCGTGATCGGCAGTGGATGTGGCCAGTGTGTGTGTCAGGCGAGCCGAGCGTTTGGGCCTCCTGTCCTACCCTCCGCCGTGTCGGCCCCTCGCGAGCCCTTGTCCAAAAATTAACGCTAAGCTCGCCCGGGTTTGGCGTGGGCAAACTCTGAACGGGCGAGCCGAGCCGGCCGCGTCCGAGCCGAGCGGCCGCAGCAGCCCGCCGTGAAGCCTATTTGCCATTGAAACACAAGTGAGCAGCCCCCGACCCGACTGGACCAGTGTTGAACAGATTAGACGTCCTGGTGGCATGTCCCTGCGCCCTTTATCGTGCCGGCGCCCGATTGCCGAGGTCCGGTTCGTGTTGGCCGTTGCCACACGTACTCGGGATACCTGCAAAGTCTGATACACGAAGGAGAGTGCAAGCCTTCAAAACTTTTTAAAGGCCAACTAACCTAACTCTCTGTTGGCCTATTTTTGTGGATTCAACACACCTCAAAAACTACATGGTACGCCTCGTTCTCCTCAGCGCTGGCCGCGTCCACTTGCTTTAATAGCAGTCATTTTTTTCCCTGCTCGTAATATTTACAAAAAAGTTGTTTTGGGATGGGAAAGTGTTGTCAGTACAAGAAATAGTTTTGTTTGGGGAGTCTTTATTGAACACCCTTGTAGCTAAGTTATTTTCAGTGATGAGATCATTGGGCACCTTCTTTAATTTAATTCTGACCGTTCTTTGTACATCTTGTAGTCTCATTCCACTTTTTCAAATACTTAAGCAGAGCATTGAAAGTAACAGAAAATTACAGAATATAGGTTATTTCTCAGAGAGTTACTTTTTGTTATGTCTATGCAATAATAGATTTATAGCTACTGTACATGGAAAGTTTTCTTAGATTTGGGTGATCAATATGTTAAAGAACAATCTTTAATTTTAGGGATTTATGGAAGATAATTTTAAATTTTGGCAAAATCCTACTCTGCTCCAAGATATTTATGCTACAGTGACCCCTTCCAAACTCAGATTGTTGACCAGTACCGGTTAACTTACATTCAATGGTCTTGGATCAGTTGCAGTAGCATCCTCGGGTACCACAATGCTAGTGACTGTCTGCTGTTGAAGAGTTTGTAATGATAGCGTATGAGGCAGTCTTATCAGGGCCCTATTTGGGTTGGTTGTGTGCTCTGTGCTATCAGATAAGGCAAACACTCGTGTGGGTCATAGAAACTGGATAAAGATGGTGCTAAGCCCTAGCACATCCTTTCTGTCAAAATGTTCCTTTCACTTGTTTGTTTGCCTTACACTTTGGAGCCGCTCGCTTTGCAAATAACCCCAATAAAATCAAATTAATACTCTTGTTACAATAATTATCTTAATTTTGCTTGATGGCTAACTGAAAAGTATCCTATTCCTCACACCTCATCTTCAGCATCTCTGGGGTTTTTGTTTGTGTATGATTTTGTAGATATCTGACATATTGTTTGTTTTGACAGGTGTTACATGTCACTGTACAGTTCCACAAACTTGATGCTGGATGGTAGGACAGTCTGCAGGGGGCAAATAAACGCCTATCCGTAGCCTTTCGAAAGTGTGCATTCAATTATATTGAACACGCTGGCGACGATGTCGACCGGCATGCGTCCCACACTGCAGACTGTACCTGAGTCGGTACCCACCGACCACGTTAGTAATGCCAGCGGAAAGGTGAGTAAAAATCAATCTATTTAGTCTATCAACTAAGTTTTGCATTGTCAATTTGAGGCTCCCAAAATCATGTTGGAGACATTGATTGAATTATTCAGTTACTGAGTTTTTTGTGATATCAATTCCTGCTCACCTGGTACTCAAATGCAATGTACCATATTGCAGGACTTAGAACTTTGTATTGTGTGAAGTGTTAAATAACTCTTTTTGCTCGCACAAATAATCCTAACTTAAAAAAGTGATTTATGAACACAAGTGTTCGGATGTTATGTACATGGCTGGTTTGCAGGAAACAGTTCAGCTTGTGTGATGGCTTGTCCTTTATTAGCAGATATAAGGGAGGTAGTAATGTAGCCTAGACTGTTGTGTGTAAATTAGTTATCAGCGGGTACTTAGTAAACTTTATCTGTAAGTTGACGTCCAAGGTTAACAATCATTTGAGGTTTGTGTGGTGTAACAGCACTTTCTTTAAAATTCCTGCATGCTACAAGTAGAAATGAAGTGTTCATGGCTTTGAAATTGTTCCTTGAGGGGTGCATCGGGAAGACTGCTCCCAATTTGGATGACGTTCAATACATTGGTGTGGAATGGGAGGAAATAGAAATACACTCGTGAACAAAAGAGGCGAGGGATGGCGATGGTGTCTCCTGGCCTGCCTCACCTGCTCCACGGGGGAGCGTAGCGTCCTGGGGCCAGCTCCTCTGGCAGGTGGCGCTCCCTCGCGGCCTCCTTGCGAATCGAGCAGAGCCCCATCCGTCACGCATTGGTGCGTGCGGCAGCAGCGCGGCAGCGGAGCGGGGCGTGAGCCTGCCTGCCTGGTGCGTTTGTCAGAGAGAGACAGATTGTCATCGTGGTCCCGGCAGGGGGAGGGGGGCGAACCCGTTGGTCTGGCGCCACGAGCGGGCATGGCAGCGCGGCGTCCTCTCCCGCGCCGCCCCGCCTCAGCACGAGCGTGTCCGGCGTGTCCAGCCCAGGCGCCCCCCCGCCCCGCCCCGCCCCGCCCCGCCCCGCCCCGCCCCCTCATTAACAGGTGTTCTGCCGGGCGGATGATAAGGGGTTGGAGGTGGCGTAAAGGTTGCGGCAGTTTCCGGGCCGGGCGGAGGAAGCTTGCAGGACTCCCACCCCACCCTCCTCCCAGTCGTGAATTTCTGGCCCTCCCAGAAGTGGCAGCGAGGCAATGGTTTTTGTCTACTGAACTGTGACAAAATTCGAAATTCTGGCCCCGGTATTTGAGGGCTACTATGGGAGGAAGCCAGATCTCTCTGCCGGTAGGGGGAGGGGATAGGGGATGCCCGCGCACGCCCAAGGTGCTGGAGCTGTGGTGAGGCCCTCCGCTTCCCTTCTTTGTGGGCGGTGAAAGTTGTCGCGCGTTGTGGATCCTCGACCTGAGCCCGGCCCGGGCGCGCTGGCACAGCGGGAAGTCCCAGAAATTTGGGCGGGAGATGTTCGCAGGATGCTAACAGTTGCTGCACGGTATCCTCCCCCCCCTCCCCCTCTCCCGCTCACCCGCGCTTCTGGCGGCTCCGAGACCAGTATAGATTTCCGTATTCCTCTGGCCTAACCACTTTTGCCCCCCCGGGAGAGTGTTCTTTTCACCTTGTGCCTCCCCCTCTTCCCCCTGCTTCATTCCGCCCCCCCTCCCTTTGCATCTTTGCGCGTCTCTTTGGCTGGCATCCACGCAGCCGTGGCGCCTGCTTCAACGCCGCCGCCGCCGTCGGCCCCCCCCCCCCTCCCGCCTCCCTCCGCGCCCTGGCAACCTCGCTACCCTTCCGTTACCGGTCTTTTCTTCGCTGCAATCATAAAGTCAGATGGGTTGACTCAGAGAGCGGGCGCGAAGCGCAGCCCGTGGCCCTCCCTCGCCGTGGCCCTCCTCGCCGTGGCCCTCCTCGCCGTGGCCCTCCCTCGCCGTGGCCCTCCCTCGCCGTGGCCCTCCCTCGCCGTGGCCCTCCCTCGCCGTGGCCCTCCTCACCGCGCCCTCGCCACGCCGTGCTCTCCCCACGCCGTACCCTCCCTCGCCGCGCTCTCCTTCGACGTGCTATCCCTACGCCGTACCCTCCCTCGGCGTGCTCTCTCCCCTCGCCGTGCCCGCCCCCCGCCGTGCTCCCGGCTCTCCCTGTCTCTATTTTCTCCCTTTTGGCCGCGACGCCCCCTGATAGCGGCCCGACGTCGCTTTATCGCTCTGAGTGGGACAAACACCGGAGCAATAACTCAACGGCCAGCTATTTCGGGCGCC
The DNA here is from genome assembly GCA_033675135.1 of Frankliniella intonsa. Lineage (NCBI taxonomy): Eukaryota > Metazoa > Arthropoda > Insecta > Thysanoptera > Thripidae > Frankliniella > Frankliniella intonsa. Next base: position 9,520,466 of record CM066256.1, on the reverse strand, counting down.
TCACTCAAATGTGGGCTGGCGTGGCGTGGCACGGCCCGGGCGCCCAGGTATACTACGGCCTCTACTCGTGTACCGCGGGGTGGCTTTTTTCAAGTCGCCAAGAAAAGCGGGAAATAGTCGTCCGCTCCTTTCTCTGTCCGCCCGTGCGCCCGAGAAACACTATTCACTGCGCTTGTTAGCCGTCCCGTCCCGTTGGCAGCACGGTGGCGGCCGCGGGCCGGGCCGCTCGCGGGGTTTAGAGTTTCCGTGCGAGCGCCACCGACCGGCCGGCCGGAATCTCCTCCAGCCCCGCCCCGCCCCGCCCCGCCCCGCCCCGCCCCTCACCGGCCTTGACATTAGTGGCGCAGGCATCACGCAGGCCATGGTTAGCAGTCGCCGGCCGGCTGCTACCCACCCCTACGCCCACCTCCACGCCCCCCCGCTGGCACAGCAGCGCGCTTGCACCCCCTCTGCTTAGCCTTCCTCAGCCCTTGCATGTGCCCATCTCCCATCTCTCTCTCTCTCCATTTTGCGTGCACCTCCTTAGTGACGAGCCGCGCGTGCCAGAGAGAGATAGAGCGAGAACGCTAGAGCTGCGCTGTGTCCATCATGGCCCAATCAATTTTCAACCGGCCCGGCCCGGCTCGGCTCGGCTTGCGCGGGGGCAGCGCCGGGCGGCTCGGCGCTGTCCGTCCACGTACGTGCGGGGTGGGCGAGGCGCGCGGGGATGTCCGCCTCCGCCCCCCTTTAGATATCGTTTCGGCGGCCGCCCGCCTGAAGCGTGCGACACTCTCACTCTGGGCTTTATCCAGTTCGGGCAACACTTTTGTTAGCGTACCGTTCAATTCTGAAAGTCGTCAGCGAGCCGTGTCGGCGCGGAAGTTAGTTTATGGCGGTTGTTAAGGGAGGGGGCTGCGACCTTGCCTGACTCACCCGGGCCCCGGCCGGGCCGAGGTGCTAAAGGTGGAAAGGAAAGGGGTGCCAGAGGCAAGCATTTTTTTTCTCCTGTTTTTTTTTTCACGCTGCAATGTAAATGTTGTGCCGTTTGTGCGCACGCAGCGCCGGAACGGATAGACAAAAAAAAAAGGGGGGGGGGGCTTAAGGGTAGTTAGGTGGTCGGGGTGGCTGAAGGGCACTGGCCTTGCAGGGGTAACCACCCACAACATGAGCATAACGCCCCACCTCTGTACACTTCGCCCCCTTCCTGCCGCGAGACATTTTAATGAAAAAATAGAGGTGGAGGAAAACAGAATAAAATGGAGAAAAGTGTCCAGCGATATGAAGCGGAGGTTTGAAATTGTTGGAGGGGCACGGCGGTTCGGAATTATTCGTGCCTTTACTCTTTTTTTCCCCCTCTATCTTGTTTTCTGTTCTAACGAGGTAGTTCAGTTGTTTTTGCTGCTGGTGTATAAAAGTTTGAATGAGCTCATCTCTCCCTCCCTTTTCTCTGTATCCCTCTCACTCTCTCCCTCCCTTTTCTCTGTATCCCTCTCACTCTCTCCCTCCCTTTTCTCTGTATCCCTCTCACTCTCTCGTCCTGGTTACACTGGCGTTGTTGTGACGTCTGCCTTCACCTGCCGGCGGCAGGAATGTCTTCAGAGCGGGTGTCAATGCTCTCTCCGGCCCCGCCCCGCCCCGCCCCGCCCCCTGCTGCACCGACTGCACTGCAATCGATATGTCGCCCGCCGCCAGCGCCCCGCCCCGCCCCGCCCCACCCACCCCACCCCGCCCCTGGTGCTGGCAGGGAAGCCCTCTGCGGGGGGCTTGGCTAGAGCGGGGGACCCTCGCAGTCGCGCCGGCGCCACGCGCGACACGCGCGCGGGTACACTGCAAACATTATTTCTGTTTTTGTTTGCGAGGGAAAGACAGCGGCGGATCGCTGCGCGGCACGCTTTGCTGCGCTCCGAGCGAAAGAAAATGGCGTAACGACACGAGGAAAATAAAACAACGATGCGAGGGGGGGGGGGGGGGGGGGGGGGGGTTAAAAAGAGAACAAGTGGGATATGGATTAAGCGCTTATCGGCCGCCTCGCCGCCACGCGCGATTTCATAATGGACTGGGAGTGAGTCGCCAGCAAAAGTTTAGCATTTCGCCGCTTCTTTGTTTATCTGATGCGAGCGAGACCGCCGTCGTCCGCAACATGCAGGTCGGCTCCGAGGTGGTTTGGGGGGGGGGGGGGGGGGGCTGAGGCAACCCGTGACCTCAGCCTCGACGCGGATAAGAGACCGGGACAAGGGCAGGTCGTGTGCTCTTCCTCTCAGCCGATGTATTATTGAAAGCGTTCTAACTTTAGGTAGTAATCTGTAGAGATAGTTTTTTTTCCCTCGCGTGTTTCTCTCCCCCCTTTCCCCCTCCCCCTTTGCTTGAAACTAATCCGGCTCTGCGCCCCTCCCCTCCACTCCCCTGCCCTGAGCCGCTATGACGTGTCTCTCTGACGTAACACTTTGCTCTTCCAGGTGAGTGCGGGCGGAACCAAGACGGCGCAGCTGGGGGAGTTGACGACAACGGTGAGTGAATTTATCGGAATGTGTGTGTGCACTGTAATCAAAATTGTTCAAAGTGGCGCGCACAAGTGCTGGAGCCAGCTGGAAAGCCCATGTATTTTGCCTGATACAAAATAGAATTTTTTAAAAATAATTTTTTTTAAATTATTTTTTTTTTTTAAATTAAATTTTAAACATTTGTGTCTAACACTTTAGTGTGTCAGTCGGAACAATTTTGATGCCAGTGGGATGTGATTAGCATTTAGTGGGGTAGAGGTGGAGGGTTTGTCTTCTATAGACTGCTTGACAGGTTGGCAAAAACTGCCCGACTTGTTGGGCAACACTGAACAGCGTTATTGTTTCACCATCGACTCGTACTTCGTACTCTCTTAGCGCGGTGAGCGCAGTGTCCACTTGAACCGATACTGCTACCCCCCGCCCCCTTTCTCCCTCTTTCTCTCCTCTTTTACGCCTCACTCACCCTTGGAATCTCCCCCACAGAGCTAGCCCCTCCCTTTCCCAGCGCTCATTTTCCCCGTAATATGTGGTGATGTCACGCTACTGAAGCCCGCTCTCGGTAGGGTGTATTTATATCGAGGTCGCGTGGCCTTTGGAGAAGGGGAGGGAGGGAGGGAGGGCGGTGGTCACGGCTGTGCTACGTACTGTACCCGCCCCGCACCGGTGACGTCGACTCCAGCGTCAGCGCGAGCGGACAGGCCCCGGCGGGCCCAGCGGGCACAACTGCACGGGGCACCTGCGTGCACCGCTGCCACTTTTTAGATGCAACATTTATATTGTGGAGGATGGACAGTACACCCGTGTCGATTTATTTCGTATTTCTTTTTTGCCTCTTTTTCCTGTGGAAAAAAAATAATGAAGGGTGTGGCATGGATTAGCCCTCGGCGGAGGGATTGGAATTCTGAGTTATGGCGTAGGAATTTGCGGCCTTTTGGCAGTGTGAGATTTAATATCGGAATTTTTAACCCTCTCCCTCCGGCCGGCCACCATGGCCAGCCTATGTCGCTTGCCGTTATTGCTCCTATTTTGGTGCGAGGAAGCAGTTTAGTCGGATTACATACTTAAAAGAGAAAAAAGCACGCTATCAGCGCCGAAGCGGTTGTATTACGATATCTTTATTTATAGGACTGCAAATGTGTTGCGGCACGGCGGAGGGTTATCGCGGCAGTGCGGTGCCTATGGGGTGTCCGCAACCCTCGACGGGAGGGAGGGATGTCCGCGTGGCGTGGGTGCCCCGTCTCGCCGGCGGCCTATGGCGGCTAGGCCGCGTGCGGGGCGGGGCGGGGCGCGGAGCGGCGTGTCTCGCGGGTCGGGTGCCCCCGCCCCGCCCCGCCCCAGCTCTGTGCTGACTCGGCCGGTGTGGCCGGTTGGCTCGGCGCGGCGGGGCGCGGCGGCCCGGCCCGCGAGGCGCGTTGCCTTGCCGCCCCGCCCCGCCTCAGTCCGTGGTCGGTAGCCGGGCAAGGTGGTTGCTTTGGTTGCGCGTGCGGAAGGCCTTAGCCAGGCTCTCAGCGGGTCGCGGCGGGTCGCGAGTGATCGTGAACAAGTGTGTCGTGTCGCGTGTCGCGAGTGCCGTGCCGTGCAGCGCGATACAAAGTGACGTGTCGCCTCGTCCCCCGCGAGCCCGGGCCCTGGGCTCCAGTGTGCGGAAAAATTGTGTGTGTGTGTCAACTCCATCGCACGACAAGTGTGCCACCAGCTAGTCTGCGATATTCAAGTGGTGTGTGTGTGTGTGAGACTACGCATCGATCTCCCTCCCTTCGTGTTGGCTGCACCCTGTTGGCTGCACCCTGTTCGCTCACCTCAAGTGGGCCGGGGTGGGGGAAGGTGTCTCCCGGACCCGCGCAACGCGAGGGGCTTATAGTTCCGGCCCGTGGCAAATTAACCGCGTCAACTCAGACTGCTAAACATGTCACATAGAATTACACACTAAACTAGGGATGAGATACGGCAAAGGCAAAGTAGGCGGCAGATTCGACTCCGCCTAGGAGTCGTAACACTTTAGTCCGCGTTGGGCAGTCGCGCCGCGGTAGCGTCCTCACCGCCGCGTGTCACTGCTTGTGGTGCTCGGCGCGCCCGGCCCGGCCCGGCCCACCTGCAGCCGCCTGTGCTCATGACGGCTGGTCGGTACCAGTGCCCAAATCGGGGCCTAATCAACAGGCGTGCTGCGCCGGGCGGAAGTTCGCTGCCTGAGGGCCCCGCCCCGCCCCGCCCCGCCCCGCCCCGCCCCGCCCCGCCGCGCTGCTGGAGGAGGCGCTCCGCTCCTCGCTGGAGAGGCGTAACCTTGTGCTGCTAATGCTGCACTGCGCTGCCGCCAGCAGCCTTGGGGCCTGTGTCGCCCAGACACGTGCAAAGCGTCCGAGCGGGAGCGGCCAGCCCCGCGCGCGAGTCCACTGCCATAAATTAATTTGCGCGCAAAAACAAACAACTTGGTGAACGGGCAGGCAGGGCAGATATAGGCTGTGTAAGCTCTCACACGCCCCGCGGCCCGCCGGACCGCGCTTTTGTGTTCGAAGAAAGAAAAAAAAAAGCGAAAAAAGAACGAATTTAGGACGTCAGAATGTCGGTTATCGCTGCGCTCCCGCGCCCCACCCCACCCCGCAATCAGAATAAGAAAGAGAAATATAGAAATGAAATCTGATTTTAATTAGCGGAATATTCCCGCCTGTCTCCGCGCCCCGCCCGGCCTGACCTTGTTTCAGTGACATTGCGCTGCCGCCCCGCCGCCGTGTCGGAATTTATACTCGTCTGCGATAACGTAATGAGCTGCTGTAAATTTTTCATCCCAGTCTGCTCGGCTCGGCTCGGCAGTCTGCTCACGACAGTCTGCCCGTGGCGCGGCGCGGCGCGCAGGTGCGCCGGTACACTGTTGGCGACAAGTGTGCTGCGCGTGACGGCGGCGAGGCCTGGGGCCTGCCTGCCGTCTCGTCTAGCCAGCCACCGCGCGCTCCTAACCCGCGAGATGTAATCTTGTGTTTGTGGTACAGTCTGCAGCAGCGGGCCCGGGGCGGGGCCCAGGCACTGATCGGCTTTGCCATGGAGGAGGAGCACGAGTGCGCTGAATTCTGTAGTGCAAAAATATATAAACGAAAGACAAGAAGAATCTAGGAGCGAGGAAAAGGGGTGGAGGGGGAGAATCAAGGCGAGATAAAACCATAGACTGCAAGATTTACTCGCGGTGGTGGCATCCTCTCGTCTCCCTCCTCATCCTCTCTCTCTCTCTCTCGCACTCCTTCTGCAGCCGCTCCCTTGTCTCTCCTCCTCCTCCCACGACGAGAACGGGAAGCGTTTTTCTCAGTATGCAAATGGCTGTGCATGTGCAGCAGGCTGGCAGGTGCGGCAGCTGTGCCCGGAGCCGCCCGGCCCGGCCCTGGCTCCGGGCGGCCCCGCGGGCCGGGGTCGAGGAGTGTTAGGGCAGGTCAGGCTGGAAGCATGGGCAGGCGCTTCGCTTTCCCTTTCGGATGGCCGGGCCGGGGCTGCTGCTGGGTCCTGGGTCCCTCTGCCCTCCCGCCCCACATGCCGGTATTTAAGTACCTTCGCTCCGATGCGTGTCGCGCAAGATTCTGTGTGCGTCGCACTTAAAACTGCAGTAGAAGAACGTTTTTCGCTGCCAGGCGTTTTGCGGGGTCTTCCGGTTTAAATAGGGAGGGCGGGGGGGGGGGGGGGGTCTCGGTGACCACCGCGACGGGTCGGCTCGGGTCTGGAAGGTGGGGCTCACGGCGTGGCCCGGCCCCTGGCCCATCAGTAGTTGGTGTGCGTCGGGCCGGCACGCCGGGTGGAGGAGGAGGTACCCATTGGAATGCACTGGGCTGTGGCTCGCGCCCGCCCCGCCCCGCCCCGGCCTCAGTCCGGCGTTTGGCGCTTCGCGCTTTGGCTGCGGAGGCAGCGTTGTCGGTTGAGTCGGAGCCGTCAGGTACCCGCCACCCTGGCCGGCGTGGGCGATGCGGCAACGCTGTCCAGCCATGGGCGGGCCGCGGACAGGCCATGGGCAGCGCTCTCCAGCCACGGGCAGGCCATGGGCAGCGGACTCTAGCGATGAGCGGGCCGCAGACAGGCCATGGGGAAGCGCTCTCTTACCATGGGCAGAGCTGTTCAGCCGTGGGCAGGCCGCGGACAGGCCATGGGCAGGCCGCGAACAGGTCATGGGCGGCGCTCTCTAGCCATGGGCAGCGCTGTTCAGCCGTGGGCACCGATGGCCGCCCCGCCTGCTCGGACCAAAAATGGGATGAGATGGCTTGTGCGCGGCGGCGCGCTGCGCGGTACGGCGGGGAAGCAGGAAGCCGCGCGAGCTGCAGGCTCGTCGCGTGGGTCATGACGCTCATGACGGCGGACAGGGCCGGACCGGCCACATCCGCGACTGGACTGGACGGGTCAGCGTGACGTAGCCAACATGTCTGCCGTCTACCATGCGCACCACGGCACTACCAGCTTCTGTACCAGCTCCAACAATACCTATCTTTTCTCCCCTGTAACACCTCGCATTGGACCCCCCTGTCGTGTGGCGCCGTGCCCCTGTTTCCTCCCTTAGAGCCCACTGCTATGTGGGAGTACGGGGCGGGGCGGGCGTGCGGTAGGGCTTCCGGGGATACAACGTGCGCTGCCGTGCGCGGGCCGGGCCGGGGCGGTGCGCTTATTTTCCCAGAGCACGCCTCGCCTCCAGCAGCGCTTTCCTTGCCGCCCCGCCCCGCCCTACTCACGCTGTGCCCCATTATCGCGCTGCCCGTGACGCAATACAGTGGCGGTGCGGTGCGGTGCAGACAGCACATTCCTAGGCTGCCGCTGCACGCCGGCCAGGCCAGGCCAGCCCGGTGCGGGGCGGGGCGGGGCGGGGCGGCCCCCGGAAACAGTCCCCCGTCCGTGAAACCCTGCCCTGCCCCGTATGTGAACTAGGTATTCTCAAACGTATAACACAATCCGCGCGAGTCATGCAGCGTCTCTATAGGGCCTCCTATAGATCCCCCGATTTGGGTCTTGTAAGGTCCCTAGTCTCCTGCGCGCCCCCCCGCTCCGCTCCGGCAGGTCCCGCCCTCCCCCTTCCCTCGGGCGCGGCCTTGTGCGATTTTTACCCCTCTTGTCTGTCCCCCGAGTCGTCTCCTCGCGGCGGGGCGGGGCGGGGCGGGGCGGGGCGGGGCGGTGGCGGGCCCGGCCGGGCCCGGCGGGCGGGATGGGACGGGTGTTGTTGCTGCTAAGGCAACTCTGTTATCAGCCGTGCGAACGTCAAAAGCAAACTGGGTGCAGCCAACACGTGTGCCACAGGGTTGCCAACTGGTTGCGCCGTCCTTGGACGACCTTCAGGAGCCGACCCCTTGTTAGACGAGTCCTCTGTTCCTCCTCCTCCTCTTTTTGGATTTGAGTCCGACTTCTCCAACGGTCGTTATTTTACCCTGGAATACAGGGACCCTGCCTGTCTCGTGATCGGCCCCTCTCAGCCGGCGGCGTACGATGATTCTGCGCTAGCAGACGACAGCATCCGAAGGCTGCGAAAGGACGCTATCGGCGAGCTCTGAGCCGACGCGTGGTGTCCTCCTGAGGGAGAGCGAGCAAGTGAGCGAGCGAGTGCAGGTGGCATGCCAATCCTGAGCGCCTAGGGGAGAGCCCAGGCCCTGGCCGGCACCACCCCGTCAGACATGCCCCTAGCGGCCACCGTCAAGAACCACATGCTTCGCCTGCTTCGGCGCTCCAAGAGCACGCGAAGCCCCAGCCCCAGCCCCAACAACCACCACCACACCACCGCCATGGTGATCCCCAACAAGGGCCTGTCCAGCCCGCCCGTCATCGTGGAGCCCCTGCCCATGGCGCTGGGCTCGGCGGCGCCGCCGGCCGCGCGCCACAGCCACAGCAGCCAGCACCACCAGCAGCAGCGCCAGGGCCAGCACAACGGCGGCCCGCCCGCCGCGCGCTCGCGCTCCGTCTGCGCCCGCAGGGAGGTGCACCGCCCGTCCGCGCGCCGCGCCAGAGTCCAGGTAAAGCAGGCGCCCGCCCCGGTGCACAGTCCTGTCCTGGAGGACACCGGCCCGAGCGTACGTTGAGGTCCTGCGGAAAACTTGGAGATTTTAGGGGGACGTGTCGTTTTTAAATTTTTTATTTTGAAATTGCGGAAGTGTTGTTTCTCCCTCTCTCGCGCGCGCGGAGGCGTGTGCGGGTGGAGCGTTCCTCCTCGCGCAGGGTCAATTACACTTGACCCGTCACCCCGCGGCTCGGCACGGGAGGCCCACGCCCTTGGTGGACGCCTTTAGCGCCTCCAGCAGCCGCTCCAGCGCCTCCAGCAGCCGCTCCAGCAGCCGCTCCAGCCGATACGTAACTGCTGGTCGTCACGGCCGCGGCCGGGCCGGACTGGACGGCTCCCTGTGAAACCTTTCACTTCATGTCGCTCTGGCTGCAGCCCTGCCGCCTTGCGTGGCCTTGCCGTGCAGCCTCTCCCAGTGCTTCCATATCTCTCCCGTCTCTCTCTCGCTCTATCTCGCTCTCGCTGTCTCTCTGTGTCTCTCCCTATCTCGCTCTCTCTCCCCTCCCCCTCCCTCTCCGTCGAGCATCACATACTGGCTGTGAGGTGGGGCTGCAGGTGGACAGGGCGTGTAGGCGGCGTGGAGGGGGGGGGGGAGAGACCGGTTTGGGCGCGGCGCGGGGCGGCCGCTTACCTGTCGTTACTCAACGCTCAGCTTTGTGACCGGGTCTGTGCCGAGCGCACCCTGCCCGGGTGGGTACCCTGGTGTTGACGTGTATTCATTCAGTTTTATTTTCCTATTCCGTACATGAAACCCAAGTGCGTGAATGATGCACACGTGTAGGTGCTTAAAATGTCCACTCCGACATCGAGTACACGTGTAAAAATGTTCACGTTTACGCACTAGAAGGGTCAGGTGTACGAATTAGCAAGGTTATGAAATTTCAAAACCACGTTTGCAATTTTGCAACCGATTTTGATCTGAAATTTTCGAACTTTTTTAACAGTGAAAGACAACTCTCTCACAATTCTGTGTTCGCACAGGCGGCGGGTGCGGGGCGTGGGGCCAGCAGCAGGGTACGGCTCGCTGCCTGTATAGTTGTGGCTCGGGCGGACAAGAACTAGAGAAGGAGGGGGGCGGGGCATGAACGCAAAGGAAATGAAACGGAAAGGAAACGGTGGCAGTAACATCGCGCGGGGCGGGGCGGGGCGGGGCGGGGCGGGGCGGTGGGGCTAACGCCCATCCGACCGGAGCAGAGAATAGTGTTGGCCCCGGTCCTGAGAGGCCTGCAGGCGCTGCTCTGCTCTTTCTCCTTTCTACTCATCCGCTTATTTGCTCAACTTTCTCGCGCGGCTGAGGCGGGCGGGGCGGGGCGTTTGCTCCGGGTAATAGCCCGCCCCGCCCCGCGCGCCCCGCCCCGCCGTGCCCCGCCCCACTGGTCGCGCCTCGCTGTCCTAATTGTCGCGGTACGGTACGGTCCAGGTGAGCTGGCTAGCGCCGGCCCGGCCGCGCGCAGGAAGAAGTCGGACGACTCGACGATATGAGGTGGCGCGCCGCCGTGTGTCGTAACGTATCGCGGGCGGGGCGGGGCGGGGCGGGGCGGCTGCAGGTGTGTGTGCACGCCCCTGCCACCGCTGGTGCAGGAGCAAGTGTCGCGTCGCGTCGGCCAGGAGTGCCCCTGCGGGGTAGGCAACTCCGCTGCCACGCGCTTGTAGGTGTGGCCTGGTAGGCAGGCGGAGATACCCGTCTGCCTCACACGGGTGTATTCGTGGAAAGTTTTGCCTACTTTTATCTGGCAACACTGCGAGGCCATCCAAGCGGCTGCCTGTGCAGTGCAGTGCGGTGCAGTTGAGCCGCGGCTGCGCGGTGGATATCATGGAGTACACTTCGCTACTTTGCCCCACGCTCTACTTGGCGCGTCAGAATTGTGGAGGTGCCGCGCGCTGCTGCGTCACGCCACGCCACGCCACGCCACGCCACGCCACGCCACGCCACGCCACGCCACGCCACGCCCCACGGCGGCGCTGTGAGTGAGCTGACTCCGCTGACTCACAAAGCAGCACGCTTGGTGTCTCGCCGCGAGTCAACCCCCCCTCGCCTTCCCTGTCCAGTTCGTCAGCGCGGCAGCTGCAAATTGCCCTGGGCCGGGCCGCACACAAGGCCGCGCGCGGCGGTACAGTGCAGCCCGCCCCGCCCCGCCCCGCCCCGCCCCGCCCCGCCCCGCCCCGCCCGACGGTGATTCAGGCGGCGTGCGCCATTGGCCTTTTGGAGTGGCAGAGGTGACTCGGGCGGGGCGGTCCGGCCCGGCACTAGTCTCTATGGTCTGGGGTATATCCGAAAAAATAAGGGGGAAAAAATGGCCCGTGACTGTGAGTGATTGCGGCATGGCAGACTACCCGGTAGTATGGGCAGCTGTTTGACGGCCCCGCGGCAGAGCAGGGCAGGCGAGATTAATGGCGTGTTGCGGAACAGTCAGTCGCCTGGGGCGGGCGGCGGCGGCCCGCCCCGCCCCGCCCCGCCCCACTCTACCCCACCCCACCCCACTCGGCGCAGCCCGCACCACCCTACGAAGTTTGGAGTTGCGCTGAGTGTCTCCTGTTCGTCAGTCCCGTCGCGGTGCACGGTGGAGTGACGGACCAGTACCCCGTGGAGGAGGGAGATGTACTCCTCAGCGGGCCTGCCGGGCTATGCGGCCTCAATGAGCTGTTCTCGGCCGGCTTGATGACAGAATCTTCCGTAGTCGGCCGTCGGCCCGGGTGTTTTCTGCCCCCTCCCCCCTCTCTCCCTTCCTCTCCGCTGGCTGTTCCCCGCCGATCCGGATGAAAACAAATTAGCACTGCCGGCCGCAGCTGTGAGCCGGCCCGTGCCGGCGCCGTCGCGTCTACCTGTCTCAACGTATCCACCTGTCTAGCCCTCCATTTCTTCTTTATCCACAGCCACTTGTGGTGCCGAGATTTAATTCATTCAGCCACCTGGTTATTATTCATCCATTTGACCGCCTATCGGTGCGCCCACCATGTCCTTGTCCGGTCACCTTTTCAACAATTTACCCATCCATCCATCCATCCATCCATCCATCCATCCATCCATCCATCCATCCATCCATCCATCCATCCATCCATCCATCCATATCGTACCCGAGTGGAGCCAATGGCAGCACAGGCTGTCCTGTCCCAGGCCTGCCGTGATGGGAGCGAGCCGAAGGATGCTGAAGCAAAATCGATGCTGGCGCGCATGGCGGCGCGGCGGGCCCCCAGTGCGGAGCCCCCCGTGGGCACGCCACGCCCCGCCGCGCCACGCCCCTCCATTCGGACCCCCGACCACCGGTACGCCCGCCCAGTGCCGTCCGGCGCGTCTGACGGACTTAACGCGATTACTCGCGGGCGCTAACGTCGTTAGTTAGGCCCCCCTGGGGGGGATCTTCATGTCTGTTTCGTGTCGGCGCGAGTCGAGGAACAGGTGTCGACCGACGTCCCTAGACACAGTCAGTGCGTGGGCGGTTTTTCAATTTTTTATGATGTTGAAGTCTTGTACGTGACTTTAAAGATTGGAGGGTTTGGAGGGATTGGACGGATATTGTGGAAACGCGAGTCCTGCGTGCTCGGGCGCAGCGCGGGGCGTGGCGGGGCGGGGCGGGGCGGGGCGGTCAGCGCAGCGGGGCGGGGCGGCGGCATTTGGCGTGCGCCAATGGGCCTGTTGACCCGCGCGACCTTCGGTGATTGTCGCAACAAGGCGGGCAGGGCCTGGGCCTGGACACAGTGCCGAGGAGCAGTCGGTCTGCCTGGCCTGGGCCTGGCCGGCGTGGCGTGACGTGTGCTCGCCATTTTAGCCAAGTGGGTTAAGGTCGACGGACGGTGCGGTGCGGTACGGTGTGTGCGTGCACTGGACGGGAATTTGGCGAAGCGGCGCGCCGGTGAACATGACGCTGTATGCCGGCCGGCCGGCCGTGCTGAGAGCCGCACACAGTGATTGGCGAACTCGGCGGCGGCGAGAAAACTCAGCAGCAGCAGCAGGGGGGCGTACTGGGCGTGTACAAGTGGCGTTCACATATTGTGCCTGTGTGAATATTTACTCTATCGAGCGACAGATTATTTATGTAGTGTGAGCGGATTGAAATTCCCATGTCGATTTTTTTTATTTGGTATCACTCCCTCCCTTTCTCTCTCTCCTCTCCCTCTCCCGTCTCAGGTGCGAGTGCGTGCAGTGCATGTGGGTCAGGGGCGTTGCGCCTTTGTTTTTGATGTCTATCGTGGCGGATGCACCGGCCGGCTGCATCCAGCCTGTGGTGCAAACGCGGGGCTTTCGAACTTTTGTACTTGGTCAAAAATAGTATTTTACTTTTAAAAATTGCAGACCAATGGAACGTGCAAGTCTGACTGTTTTCTTTTGTGTTGCAGGTATGTGCACCGCGGAGTACTCGAGCAAAGGATCCGACCCATGGCAGAGGAGACAGCACGCCCAGCAAGGTAGGAGAAGTGCAGAAGTCTTTTGCATGCGTCAGGCGCGAGGGGGAAACAACTTTGAAATTTTTTTGTACACCACGTAATTTAGAGAAACTTGAAAAACATCAGGAAAATTCAGAATTTTTTAAAGAAAAATTCAGAGAAATTCGTAAAGAGTCAGAGCAAAAGTTACAGAAAAAAAAAATGAAATCTGGATAATTTATTTAAAAAATACGACATATGTACAGCAAAGTTCCGAGTTGTTTCCCCCTCGGCTACTAGAGCGGGTTCGGTCCGGTGCGCTCCGCTCTAGGATTGGACCGGCCCGGAAACTCTAGTGCTAGTGTGCGTATGTCGCACCCCTGCCGTACTGGCCGCACTCTTGTCCCCGCGAGCGTTTCCAGGACAGTTCATACGCATCCAACCAACACCCGCTGTGGCCTTGATCTTGTCCGCACGTCCATTCACCCCGCTCCGCTCGCTCGCGTGGTGTGTGTGTGGAACGCCCGGCTGATATTTTGGCGGGCGGGGCGGGGCGGGGCGCTGAGGCCGCCATTGTCGAATTTGAAGCTCGCGGCTGATTAATGGCAGCCTGGCCTGGGCGGCCCCGAGGCGGGGCGGGGCGGGGCGGGGCGGGGCGGGGCGCGTGGGCGACCGCCGCGCCGCGCCTCTCACCACGCCCGGCCCGGCCCAGGGTCAGGGTGGGGGGCGCCTAACGCGAGCTTCAGCCACCGATACAACGCGTCAGGTGCACCGTCAATACCCGAACCAAAGCGTTAATGCGCTTGCCGAAAATTCGGAAAAATTGCGCGTGCTGAATCCAAGCTTTAATCTTGTTTCTACACGTGGAGATGGGGGGCATATCTGCAGGAGCATATGCAATGTTTGATACAGAGGAAGCTGCCGGTCACTATTTTAGCCGATTTTAGCAAACAAATTTGTCCGAATAGGGCATCTGACTGTATCTTCTTCACCGCCTGCCATGTGGTGGATTTCACATGATATCATGTTTATTTGGCGGCGGAGCGGGGTTTTGACGGATGCCGGTCGCCCTCCCCCTCGGCCTGCTCGGCTGCAGCTTCCTCATTGGATAATAAGTGGCGGAGATGCGCGCGAATTCGGCCCGGGCGCGCCGCGCGGCCTTGGGGCGATAATGACGGTTTTGTTTGTGGTGGTGCAAGACTCGTTTGCTCACTGCGCTTGTCGGGGAGCGTACTGTTTAAAATGCACGTGACTACTCTGAAGGCAGGTTGGCACAAACTATGAATATTCACGGTTTAGGGTAGTATTGATACTTGCAGGTGCTTGAATTCCCATTTACACACTCGAACAAGAGCAAGTTTGAAATTCCAGGCCTGCACATCTTTCTAGGAACGAAAACTATGACTTCTTTGAAAACATTTCTCTTAACTTTAATCTTCAGAAATCATGTTTGCTTGAAGAAATTATTTCGTTAACCGAAGGAAATAAATGATGACTTTGGTTTCTGGTTACGAAATCTTTTTTGACTGGAAATAAAATGTGTTGGCGTCAAAGAAATGGTTTTGTGGGTGCGGCGGCCCGGTGCGGCCCCTCGCCGTCAGTCAGGCCCTTGTTGTCGTATAACTAATAGCGAACGAAAACAACGACGCGGCTCTCTGGCGTGAATATGGATGCAGGGCGGCCACTGCTGCTCGTCTATTCGTGGAAAAAAAAAGAGTGAGTGACCAACTCCTTGTAATGGGCAATTATTCCGAGGCGTCCTCAAACGTTTCCGTTGCTGTGAGCCGGGCCGGGCCGGGCGGGCGGCTCTGTTGCTCTCGTATGTGGGTCGCGGCGCGGCTCTCCGACAGATTGGCCCAGCGGCGCCTGAAATCTTTGGGGCGCAGGCGCCTCCTCCTCTTCAACTGACAAACAGATTTCTTGACCTCGGCGAGTCGCGCTGGACCTTTTGACAACTTCACAAGTCTGGGGAGTAGGGGGGGCTCTGCTGCGGCTCGATGGAGCTTTTGACAGTCCCTACTTTCTCTGATTGTGACGTCTCGTCTCTTTAATTGTGACAACTGTCACGTTCACTTGGATATCACTGCAGAGGCTCTTTCTAATGTGGCTGAAAATAATTTTTGTTACACAATAACCTTAACGAAAATTAATTTGTAACGAAAATTATTTTCGGCCACAAGGAGTGTTTAGATGATTTCGGGTCATAAGGTAACGGAAATTCAGTGCAATCTCGGGTTTCAAATGAACCCCAGTTTGTTATAAATACTCTTACCGGTCAGGAGACATTGCCGAAAAAGTGAAATTATTGTCGGTTATGTTAGCACTGCGCTGCGCGATGCACAGCTCCGGCCTCTGCCGCGTCCTGAAACACTCACTCTGTCTCGCGGACTGTTTACTCTCGCCGCGCCAACTACATAGATGAGCGCTCCGCTCCGCTCGCCTGTCATTGTCCGTCAAAGCGCCTCTGGCCTGCCCGGGCCGATGGATGGGCCAATGAGGCGTTGGTGTTGTTGGTGGAGCTTTAATTAATGGGCTTGCGGGGCCCGGGCGGGGCGGGGCGGGGCGGGGCGGGGCGGACAGGGCAAAGAGGGCGGGGGCGCGCCGCGGACTGCCGCGCCCGGCCCGGCCAGTCAGTCGCGCGGGGTCCCTCGGCGCGGACCGGAGCGGATAAGTCGAGCAGCGTGCGTGTCGCGTGCGTGCGTGCGTGTGAGCGTGCGTCCGTCTCTCTGCTGCTCACGCGCGTGCGCGAGTGTGTGTGTGTGTGTGCGTGACGACGCAGATGATCGTCTCAACGACACGACAGCTCGCTCATACGTTTCGTGAATGAGCGTGTGTGTGTGTGTGTGGTGCCGTAGCGCTCGTGCGAGGAGCTGGTGATGTGAGTGTGGCCACGTGGGGCGCCGGACTGTGAATGTGTGTGTGTGTGTGTGTCGCGACGGGTGCGAATGGGCCCCGTGTAGTATGCCCCCGGCACTGTACATGCCGTTGCTATGTTTGTGTGTATGTGTTTAGGGGTGAGGGGGGGTAGGAGGAGGGTGCACGAGGCGGGGAGAAAGTGATTTGTAACCTTTAGGAAGGGCAAGCGGGAAGGCACTGGCGGGGCGGGGTGGGGCGGGGCGGGGCGGTCTGACAGGTGTCTGCCGGGCCGGCGTCGCCATGACGTCAGCAGAGCGATACGCATCGAACAGCAGCAGCAGCCTTGGCGATTTCCGCCCGTTCACGCCGCCACCTCACCTCACCTCGCCCCGCCCCGCCCCGCCCCACCCCGCCTCTTCGATCTGACTGACGGCGTGTCGCGCCGCGCGCGGACCTCTTGGAGGGAAAGGCATTCTGCGCCGTGTGACGTGACGCGCGACTTTCTAGGCAGTAAAAAAGCGAAACGGCGAACGTCACTGCGTTTAGGCTACGCGGTGAACCGAGGATGCATCATCGTAACTTCCAGTGTTATTCTCCGCGTGTTCACCGTAGCTTTATTGTCTCATAGTAAGCTCCGCTGTTAAGCAGGGCTCACTAGTCCGCACCCCACCCCCTCTCTCCTTCCCCTACGTTATCACCCCACTAGATCGGCGGCTGCAGGCGCGCGTGTCCACCTGCGCCCCTAAAGGGGCGTTGATCGGGACGTGAAGGGGGCGCGGGTCGGTGCCCCCGCCCCGCCCCGCCCTCGGGATGGGGACCACCAGCTGTGCGCGCCACCGGGGTAGTTGGCGTTATGACCGCTGACCGCCCCTTTCAGGTCAATATTTAACCGTCCGAGTCGCCGGGTGCGGAACTACCGAAGGGAAGTCCCGTGTGGCGGGGCGGGGTGGGGCGGGCCGGGGGGGCGTCGCCGCTCGTGGAGCTTCACCTTCTCACTCGCGCGTCTTTAGTTTGCCCCGCGCATACTGTCTCTGGCGCGTGAGAGAGAGAGAGAGAGAAGGCGCGAGAGATACAGGGGAGGGGTATTGGAGGGGCCGCCGCGGTGGCGGGGCCACCCGGCCCGAAATAGCATGGCGCTGCATGGGATGGGGCGGTGGCGGTGCAGCAGCACTATGGCGCGGGGCGGGGCGGGGCGGGGCGGGGCGTGGCGCCGTGGTGGCGGTTCGGATGTGTCCCGCGCCATGCTCTCACCGCAGGCCGCGTGGTGGGACCGCCCGCGGGTGGCCACGCTCGGCTCGGCGCCACGCGGTTCTGCCAGTGTGACTCATCTCTCTCCAGCCCGGCCCGGCCCGCTGGAGAAACAATTGCGGCCGCCACGCTCCGCCACGCGCCGGCGCCACGCTGCGCTAACGCCCGTGTGAAGTAAACCAACGGCGGGGCGGGGCGGGGCGGGGCGGGCGGGGTACCGAGTGTCTGCCCTGCCCCCCGGCTGGCTGGTGTTTGAGGTTGGCGCGCTGCGCTCGCGCCATGGCGCGGCGGGGCGGCGCTTGGAGAGGCCGCCGCCAGGGGGCGCCTTGTCCCGCCGCTCGCTGCCGTGTGCTTCGGGGCGTCGCCGACAGGTGGCGCTCAGGGCTCGTCGCGGCGCCTCGTATCATCGTACCTCTGCCGCCGCCGCTCTCGGCGGGGCGTGGCGGGGCGGGGCGGGCCGCTGCTCATGAATGGCAATAAGCTGCCTGTGCGGTGCGCCCAGCCCAGCCCGCTGTCGCCGCCGGGCTCCTGGGCTCCCCCTGGGGCTCCCGCCCGCGGGCTGGGTTAGGCCCTAGCCGTTAGGGACTTGTGCGAAACTGGAATGGGAGTCTCCCAGCGGCCCGTCTCAGGCGTGGGGCAGGGCGGGGCTTCGGCTTCGGCTATCCAGGAGGCTTGCCCCAGAGTTCTGTCATGGGCGGACCGGGCGGGCTTCCAGGCGAGCGCGCGGGTGGCGCTGTATACCCGTAGGAGTGCGGCACCTGAGACGCCAGATCGCTCGCAGCTCGCCCCGTCGGCACCACCGCCATCGCCCGTGTGCTGTCGCTCTCTCTCGCACACGCACAGCCAGCCGGGCGGGCGGGCGGGGGCGGAGCCGGATGACCCATCGCTCATCTCTGCTTCCCCCTACACTGCTGGCGGAGCCCCTGCCATGCCGAGGGTAGGCAACCCGAACGCAGGCGTGTGCGGCGGGGCGGCATCGGGTTGGGAGCGGAGGCTCTGGACGGAGGACCGCCTTTACCGCCGCGCCGCTGTCACCTCGCCCCACCCCTCCCCTCTCCTACTTCTCCCACCCCTCCCCTCTCATCCCCCTACCCCTCCCCATAGCTCTTTCCTTAGCATATTTCCTCAGCCGTGTCTGAAGTGGCGTTATTCGGTGTAACTTTTCTGGCGGTCCACAAGGTTTCCATCCTTGGTTTTCTTTCTTTTTATTTTTGTTCCCACGCCACCCGTTGCTGGCGCCCAGACGCGGATTGGGCGGAGCGGCGCGGCGCCTGCGCTGATGTGATTGAAGGCTCTGCCTGCCAGCTCCACGCCCCCGCCCCGCCCCGCGCCCCGCCCCGCTGCCGGCTCAACTCAGACGGACCAAATGGGCGTATTTTCGTCTCGTTGGGGTTGTGTGTAGTTTTGGGTCAAGGCCTTTGGTGCGGTGTGTGTTTGGGGTGGGGGAGGGGGGCCGGGCGGGGCCTCGGTGCCTGGCGGGGGCTGATAGCGACGCCTCCGCCGTGACGCGCCGCGACGCCCGATACACTAGCGCTCTCCGCCCGCCTCCTGTCACCTGTCGCGCTGCTCACCGGTCCGCTCATTATGTATTCATTAAACGGCGGAGGTGTTCTGGAGGGCGGTGGTGGGTGGCCCCGCCCCGCCCCGCCCCGCCCCGCTCCCGCCCCCGCCCCGCGCTGCTAATGGGTGTGTGTTCTCCAATAACGGCGTGGGGAGCCTAGGTAACGCAATGGGGTTGTTTCTCTAGGTACATTTGCAGATATGGGCTCCTGTATATTCAACTAACCCTGAGCAGGGGTGATCTGACTCTATCCCTGCCGCCTCTCACCCCCGTCCTGTCCGCCCAGAGCGCTCCGTCCCATCCGTCTTGCCTGCCCCTTTGGTGTTGCCGGGCCGGGCCGGAGGCTGGGCCGGGCCGGCGGGGATGGGCCGCAGGGCTACAGGGATTAGGGCTTAGGCCGCGTCCCGGAGGAGGGTCCTGCCCGCCCCCATGACGGTTCTGAACAAGGCACTAGTGCTCCCCGCCCCGCCTCGTGCTGCATTCGGCCGCGCTCTGCTGTCGCTGGCGTGACGGCACCACAATGGGGCCCTCCTCGTGGTGCTGGGTGCTCCGGCCGGGCCCTGCGGACAGTGAAGGGGTGTGTGACGTGCGACGGGATCAGATTCGCCCCGCCCCGCCCCGCCCCGCCGCGGCTGGAGCTTTTGTCAGGGCCGCGGTGGCGACGGAGCGGGGCGGGGCGGGGCGGTGCTGTCGGTGAGCTGGCCGCTTATCGCCGGTCTGGTCCGCCCGCCCCGCCCCGCCCCGCCCCGCCCCGCCCCGCCGGACCCCAGCCCTGGTGCTGCACTCAGTAGCACGTCGGCCGTCCGCCGGGCAACGCGTGTCGTGCCGCGGGCCTCTAGTGTAAGCGCTCGCGCTCGCGTTGGAGTGTGTGTGTGTGTGTGTGTGTGGCGGGGGTCCAGCCCTGAGCCTGTGGAGGGTGGCTAGCTCTCGCCTCACGTCTCTGCTCCGCGATTGAAACTCGAATCCTCAGCGACTGCGAAGCGCCGCTGACCGTGCTGCTGCGTCGCGCGCGGTGCAGAGTTCAGCTCGCTCCGGCGTGTGTGTGCGAGAGAAAGAGAGAGAGAGAAAGTGTGTGAAAGAGGAAAGAGTGTGAGAGACAGACTGTTCTCATGTGGATAGACCTCGGGCTTGCGGCTAGTCTGGTGTATCCACCGCGAGAAATGTTTGTAGGGGTTTACGGGAATATTTTCAACGAGGAAGTTTGCGATATCGGAGTGTGCGATATTATACAGGATCCATAGGACGCTTGGTATCGGCTTGTCATGCTGAAACGGGCACAAGTGGGCTTTCGTAAATTTACGATACCGGTCGTAAATTATATACACCGTTTGTCAATCTCAAATTACGAAAAATGTCTCAAATTGGCGGCAATATTTTTGACGGTGTCGTAAGGTGTTAGGCCGCCCGGGCGCGGGCTGCACTCCCCGGTGCGCCGCCGTGCCGCGCTGCGTGGAGCTGATTTTCCGCTCCATCGTCTCAATTAGAGCCTCGTCGACGGGTCGGTCCTAATTGCTGGTGTCGGCTGTCGGCGGTGAGGCGGTGAGGTACTAGACCGACCTGGCTCCTTGCTCATATTTCCGCTCTTTACCGAGTTTCTCGTGTTCTTTTTTTTTTTTATGTCTAGTCCAATTTCTTCGCCTCGCCGCCCTCCCCCTCCCTCCCTATTCTGTTTTCGCGAGTGCCTCCCCTATAGCACTCTCGCTTCCATCTCCCCCCCCCCCCCCTCCGCCGCCCTTTTCCTCGTGCCCGCCGCGCTTGTCCGTCCCAAAGTTTTTGAGCCAAAAGCCTGCTGCTCGCTTGGGGCCGAGCTGGCGTCTCAAGGCCGTCATAGCCGGCCGAAGCTGGCGCGGCGTGGCGCGGCGTGGCGTGGCGGCTCTGGGTACCCTGTGCGGTGCGACCAGGAGTACCGTACCGTACCATTACCGCCCAATGCGTATCCGTGCTGCTGCGGTGCGGTGCGGTGGTTGTCCCCGCCCGGTGACACTTGTCATTTTTCCCGAAAGGAAAAAAAAGGCGTTTGTCCTTTTTTTTTGTCACTCGATGACAATTTTATGTTTTGTCGCGACATTTGAGATGGCGCAGTCCGCCCCGCCCCGCCCCGCTGCCGACAGCCGCGCTGCCCTGGCGGCGTTGGCTTACCGCCGTATCTCCCGGCGCAGATTAGCGCACTTGAACCGGCAGCAGGCTGTACACGACGGCCCCGTAAAGGAAGACGAACGTGAGCGGAACTGGAGAGCGCTGTTTGGCTTCCAAAGAGAAGCTATTTCAGTGATCCTCAAGTCCCGATCCCGCCCCCCCCCCTCCTCCTCCCCCCGCAAACCTTGTATCGCGTTATATCAACGTTAACAACCCCGGCCGGTCCTGTCCGGCCCCGAGGCGCTGCTGGGCTGGGGCCGCCCGGCAACAAGCGCGCACGTGGGGCGGCCACGTGGGGGAGGTGTGTGTACAGTAGCCTCGCAACGCGCGCGGGGGCACCAGCTAGGGGGTGTGGCCCCGCCCGGCCCCGCTAAGCCCCGCTCAGCCCCGCCCCACTGCACAGCTGACTTACTGATTCCGAATAAAAATATCAGCATATTGGTTGCTCTGGTGAGGCCCCGTCCCGCAGACCAGTCTGCGGGGGATGTTGCGGCGCGCGGCTATAGTCCGCACTCCACGTGGAAACGGACGGAGGTTGCTCCCCGTGTTTGCCAGAGAAGTAGGCAATGTGCAAGCTCAAACGCAGTTGAATATACGCCTGTCTAGTAGGCAACATGCCCGCACTCGTGCTAAGGTGTTGTTGCCTAGTCGGCAGGCGCGGATGCAGCCCGCTTTACTCCACCGTGTTTGGGCTAGTTATTGCCTACTTTTCTTGCAGCGCTGGTTTCGCCTGCTGTGTGCCAGTGCCAGCCCAGCGGGAGTGAGGGGCGGGTAGATGAGGCGAGGCAGGGGTGCTGCTGAGCGCTGTGTATGTGTGTGCGCGCGCGCCTCGCTTTACCGGCTGACTCACTCCCCCCCCCCCCCCCTCCGCCACCCATCTCCGAGATGAGTATCTGACCCTCTGCCCTGCCCCGAGCCCCAACGGCTTTAGAGATGAGTCGGGGATCACTCTCCCCGCCAGCAGGTGTGGATTGGGCGCCAACGTCTGTTGACACGCGGCCGCCTCCCTGCTGGTGGTCCCCCCTGCTGGTTCCCCTGCTGGTCCTGTTGGGTCCTCGGGCTGGTGTCTGCCCCGCAGGCGGTTCTGGTGCCGCCTGTACCTACCGGCCTGGCCCGGCACTCTGTAGGTGTTTTCCGACGACCTTCGCTCGGGCCGGACTTTATCAGGCGGGCCGTTATCAACTTCGACAAGCGAACGGGAAGGGGATAGTGGTAGAGGGGGATGGTTAGGGAGAAGTGCACATGAGAGCGAGCGAGAGAGAGTGTATGTATGTGTGTAGGTGAGAGGGAGAGAGAGGAAGGGAGTGGCTGTGAGAGCGGGAGAGGGAGAGGCCTGAACGGAACGGCGGGCCCACCTCGGGCCGCGGTTTGGAGTGGGGGCACTTTGTCCACCGCGCGCGGCCCGGCCCGGCCCGGCCCCGGCGCTCTCCGTGAATACTGGCATTCGCCTGGCGGAGCTGTGCCGAGCCGAGCCGAGCCGGCTGCGTGCGCGCGGGGCCAGGCGGCCAGTCGGACCGAAGTGCTGCCGAGCCGAGCCGAGTCGAGTCGAGTCGAGTCGTGGGGGCTGTCATGAGCCTGTGGTCGTAGTATGCCCCTCAAGATGCTGGCGTGGAAGAAGCGAACCCCTCAGTGCCGCGAGGTGAAGGAGTCGCCGCGGGACGCCGCGCAGGACGCCGGCTCCGGCACGTCGGCCACCTCGTCGGACGCGTCGGACGGCGCGGGCGGCGGCCTCGTGCGCCTCACCGACATCCTGCAGGCCAAGCCCGGCAAGCGCAACATGGAGGCCGTCAACATGACGGTGGACGGGCGCGTCGACTCGCGCCGCAAGCCGCTGTTCAAGGAGTGGACGCTCAAGAAGTCGACGTCCACGACGACGGCGGGCGCCGAGGGCGAAGGGGTGCTGGCGGGCGGCGCGCTGCAGCCGGGCCCCAGCCAGGACGACCTGCGCCAGCTCAGCGAGGTGCGCGCCGTGGAGGAGCAGTACCGGCGCGGCGGCGACCCGGCGCAGGTGACGCAGTGGCTGGCGGCCATGGCGCCCAAGCAGGCCGCGCCGCCCGGGCCCCGCCAGGGCCAGGCCAGGGACTCGGCCGAGGCGGACCGCGAGCTGGCGCGCCGGCCGCTGGGCGAGCTGGCCGCCATGGAGCGCCAGCTCCAGCGCCTGGAGCAGCAGAGCGGCCTGCAGCAGGGCCTGCAGCAGGGCCTCCAGGGCCGGCCGCAGCTGCAGCCCGGCGCCGTCCTGCAGCGCCGCGAGTCGGAGCGGGTGGGCCGGCCCGTGGCCGTGGGCGGCGGGGGCGGCGGGCAGGCCCCGGGGCCGCGCCGCCCCGTCACGCTGTCCAGGACGCACTCGGACTCCGCGCCGCCCGAGGGCCCCACCCCCCGCGTGCAGCGCCGCTCCTGGACCAACCGCAAGCCCACCGTGCAGCGCGCCGCGTCCTCGTCGGCCTCGCCGCAGGCCTCGCCCGCCGTGGTGCGGCGCGCGCCCGGCCACCACGCCTTCAACCACCACCATGCAGAGGTAATGCCGGCGCCCGCCCGGCCCCGTGTGCGTCAAGTTTCATCCGTTCCAACTGAAAAGTCCAAAGTGTCACTTTCTGTCCGCTTGTGACATTTCTGCGGATTCCATCATCCTTGTCTTTACATTCTGCTCCAAACGAGCTCATAGGTGCTCGCCTATGTGTGCTATGGCGCTGTGGTTGACAATGAAACGGGTACGCGTCCTGAGCTCTGACATGTCCGAAATGTCGTCCCCTTCGCTTACCTGCTGACCTAAAAAGTGCGACATCGCGTTAGTGACATGTGTCGTGCTTGTGCTATCGTGTAGGGTCCCTGTCCAGCCTGTTCACGCCCCTTTTTTTGTCTCTACGTTGATCACCGGCACTCTGGCGGTGCAGTAGAAAGTTTTAGCTTAAGCGGGCCTATCCACTGTGGGTTAGTAGCGGTGAGATTTTCGCGGGCGTATCTTTATTTCTTTCTCGTGCTTGTTTTCATATGCTTTCGCGTATTAACAGTGGCTATGTGGCCCTCGCGGACGTGCTGACTTCCTTCCCACTGCCCAAACGACCGTGGGAACAGGGACTTGTCCCTCCCATTATTCTGTGTTTTTTTTTCCCTTATTTCCTTTTCCCTCTCTCTCTCGCGAGTAAGAAGCATTACGCCAAGTGCAGCAGTACTGTGCCCTGCCCTGCCCTGCTCCGCCTGGTTGGAGATAGTGTGTCGTGACGTCAAGGGCGCCTAGCCCTGGTGGGCGCTGCCGGCCCGGCCCGGCCCGGCCCGGCGCTGTCAGCCTGTGACTGTGTCGTGTGAGTGTGTGGCGGATGCAGCTGCTTTGTGCCGCCTGCCAAAAGCGAGAGAGAGGCGTGTGCTATCAGGCGCGGATCCGGGGGAGGGGAGGGCGCGCCCGAGGCGAAAGCAACTCTGGAATTGATGTACACCTCGTAATTCAGAAATATTTTAAAATGTTATGAAGAGTTCACAAAATAAAATTCAAAAATTTTTGAGAAAGTCTAGAAAAATCTAAGCCTAAAAATGTAATAAATGTTTTACTAGATGTCGGAAAAATTCAGGAAGAAATCAGAAAAGCTCAGAAAAATCCAGGGAAAAAAAAAATTAAGAAAATTGACGACATGTGTAGACCGAAGCTGAGAGTTGTTTCCCCCTCGGCCGCGCCCATAGAGCTCTGCCAGGGCCGGGTCGGTGCGGCGCGGGGGGCGCGGGCCGCGTCGGTTGATCCCGCGTGTCGAACGATTCATGGATGCCTTTGGCCGGGCCGGGCCGGGCCGGGCGCCACTCCCGTGGGATGCTGCTCGGCTCGGCTCTGCCAGGGCTGCGTGTTTTATTATATATCCTGGGCCGGTGCAGCTAGCCGCGCCTGCCTGCCCGCGATGTGATGTGGGCCGCGCTGCCCGTGGGCGGGGCGGGGCGGGGCCGCCGTGACGTCACACCACACCGCCGCGACCTGCCGTGCCAAAGCTAATCACGTACCATTTGTTGTCGCGGATTGTGAGTTATCTCTGTGCGCGAACCGAGCGCGGCAACGGGGACCGGGGACGGGGCGGGGCGGGGCGGGGGAAGGCAAGCCGCGTCGCTGAAAATCACACGTGCGTGCCAGCGCGGTTACTCGAGTTTATTGAAAATAAAAGAAAATGAGGGAAAAGAAAACTTTGTTGGCGTGTTTGCGATTTGTCATAATGCCTTGTTTGTTCTGTTGCAGGTGAGTCGAGTAGTGCAGTCAGTCGGTCGGTTGGTCGGTCGGTGTGTGGGTGAGTCGCGTCAGCCAGCAGGAGGGCCGTGTCGCAAACGCATGCGGGCGGGGCGGGGCGGGGCGGGGCGGCCTGTCGCGGTGCTCTTCACAAAACTCATCCCCCACTCCCCCCTTCTCTCCCCTCCTTGATTCCTCCCCGTCTTTCCCCCCTGGGGTCGACAGTGTGGTACTACTCCGACATCGTTGTCCTGCCCTCATTACCCAGGGCTGCGCGCTGTGCTGTGTGTCTGCCCTCGCCCACATACACACACACACACAGGCGCCAGGTGCAGGGTTTTGTGCACTCGTCGCATAAAAACTAAATCCCTATGAACTTTTTCGTACGCAGCCACCGATTTTTCCCAACATGCTAAATTATATGCCCAAATTTAATGCACAGTTGCGTACAAAATGGTTCTGTCGTAAGGGATTCCTTACTAATACGCAAGTTTTAAAGAGGGAGACGACTTGTTGGACCTGGAGTAGTGGGAAAATAATCCACCCGTCACTCTAGAGAAGGCTCCCCTCTGCTGCCCGAGAGTCAGAGCAGCGCCCCGCCCCGGCCCGCCTCACCCCGCCCCGTCACGTGTTGAGTGCCGGCTGCTGGACGCGCCGCGTTGGCAGGTGACGGGACTAGACCCCATTATGTAACTCAGCCAGGGGCGCAAGTCTTTTCCTCCGCCGTCCTTCAGCCCTTCATCAGCGTGGAGAGGTGGTCGCCTCCTCAACGCCGCTACACCCCCCCCTCCCCCCCAATGTCTCTCTGGCATTCGCTGTTGGAGAGGCAGTCAGTGGCAATCATGATTTACAAGGGAAGGGCCTGCGCCCCGCCCTCTACCCCCTCCTTGTTCCGCCCCTCCCCTCCCCTCGCCCGGAGAGCGGACGCCGCGACCGAGGAGAAGATGGGAAGGGGGGGGGGGGGTGAGGAGTGGGGGCGGGGGGGTGATTGTGCTGGGCCGGAGCAGCGGCGTATCATTGGCAATTTGTGCCGCGCCCGTAGAGATTGTGGTCGGAGATGAAGGGCCGGCCGAGGCGTCGCGCCCGACGGGCCTAATTCCCTTTTGCTGGCGCCTGATAGCGCGGCGTCGGCGTCCTCGGCTCGGGGTGCGCTGCGCTGGTCCCACCACCGGGAGTGGAGGGCGGGTGGGACAGGTGGGTGACGCTCCTCCCCGCGAGCTTGGCAGTTTGCTCTTTTTCAACAAATTTTGTTCGCTGCGTGCCGTGGGGTCGGGGGGAGCTCTACCCCAGTGGCCGCGCCCCCGCCGCCCCCCGCGGGGGGTTCTCTGCCCCCCGCCGCCCCCTTCGCCAACAGCTGACTGGTGGGGTGGGGCGTGTCGGGCCGTGTCGAGCCGCCCGTATCGACCCGGAGGAGGCGAGGACGAGTTGGCGGCGGGGCCGGGGCGGTGGGGGCCCCTGGCGGGGCGCGCGCGCACGAGTGCGGGAGTGAGACGGGGAGCGGCCCGCCCCCCCGGAGGGCTCCGGGAGAGCAAGGGAGAGAGAGGGAGGTAGCGGGCGCGGCCAACCCCCGGCCAGCCCAGCCCAGCCCAGCCCCGCGCCTTTGGGCTGGGAGCCGCGCCGCGCCGCGCCGGGGCTGGAGCAGGACGAGATGAGCTTAGTGTGGTGTCGCTCCTCGACCCATGAGCGCGAGCGGCAGCGAACAGGGCCCCGCCCCCGGCCCCCAGGAGCCGCCCGCGGCCGCCCCCGCTCCCGCCCCGGGCGCCGCCCCGCCCCCCGACATCAAGCTGGACGAGGTGGGCGTCTCCGGGACGTCGTCGGCGACGGGCTCCGACGACTCTAGGCCCCGCTACGGCTCCGGGGCGTCGCTGTCCGTGGCGCCCAAGCCCCCCAAGGGGTCTGGTTCCGGGGGCGCGTCCTCCGGGGGGTCGGCGCTCACGGACGCGCTGGCCACGCAGCCGCGCCGCCCCAGCTCGAGTCGCCACCACCACCACCATCACCACCACCACCATCAGGGCGCCGGCTCAGGCTCCGGCTCGGGCTCCGGCTCGGGGGGCTCCGGGGGCTCGCGGCCCGCCGCGCACCGGAGCTCGTCCGGGGTCAGCTCGGCGGCGCCGCCGCACCTCCGGAGGATTGTCATCCAGGGGGGAAACACGCGCTTACTATCGGTAAGTGGGTCACGCGCGGCCGACCCCACGCGTGCATCCGTCCTCCGGCGGCTCGCTGGCGGGGCGGGGCGGCCTACCCCACGCCTGCACCCCGTGTCCTCCGGCGGCCTGCCCTGCCATACGCTTGCTCCCCGTGTCCTCCGGCGGCCTACCCCACGCTCGCTGCTACCCCAATCAGGACCCTCATCTTGGTGTTCGCCGCCCCCCAAAGTTCTCCCCCGGAGGACATGCTTTGTGAACTTCCCCTCCGGCGGGCGCGCCGTTTCCGCCCGGGATGTCCACAGGCCGCCTAAAGGTCAGGTTGACCCGCTGGCCGGCCGGGTCGGGCCGGGTCGGGACGGCACTATTACGAGCACGTTAGCCCTGCTGTTCGCGCCGCACGCGACCCTGCAGGGGGAGGGGGGGGGGGATGTGCTGCTGCAGCAGTAAGTGCTGCGGGGAGAGGGGTGAGGTGGGAGGCGGCAAAAATCCAGCGTGCGATAAAATGGTGTGGGTGCGGGGGTGGGATTTAGAGAGCGAGCCCTGCCCTCGGCTCGGCGGCGCGGCGCTCAGCCGGACCAGTTGAGTGTGAGTGAGGCTGCCCTGCCGCTGGCGGGTTTGGGTTGGGCCGGAGCGGAGCTGCCGATCTGCAGCCAGCCTATCTCTGCGATGTGCTCGGCTGAGCCCGTAACGCGAAATCAATTGAGCCCTATGTGGTGTGGAGTGCGGCTCGGACCGGCCGCTCCGTGTGTGTGGCTTATGCTCCTTTTTACCGCAACAGTGTGTTGCGGGTTTGCCCTTCTCCAGGCGCTATGGCGCCTCATGGCAATAGATGAGCATGAGCAGCATCAAAGTCCTGAGCAAATTTAGACTCTGGGCAAATGCGTTTAAACGAGGTAAATGTAAAAGGAAAATTGGGAAAGTCACTTTTTCCGTGAACCCTCTGGACAAAGCCGTCGTCCACTTTTGGATCGCCTAATTGAGAGCAACGGCTTTGGACACTTGTCTCTCTCCCTCTCTCCCCTTCTAATTACCGCACCACCCTGTCCCGGGCCTGGGCCTCTGCTGTCACCTCTCGGGCGGCCGGCTCTGCAATTATTCCTTCTTGCACCCCCTCCTCCTCCTCCTCCTCCTCCTCCTCCTCCCCCTCATCCTCCTCCTCCCCCTCATCCTCCACCCTCCCTCCTCCGCCCCCCTCCCCCTGCTTACGGGTCGACCGGCGCGCGCGGCGGAGAGCGTGCTGTGGCGTACTGTTCTGTAATTATCAAGCCAAAGCCTTGTTTGGACCGCAGGGAATCCGTCAGAGTAGGTTGAGCCCTTTTCTCCTCGGCTGAGCCGTGCCGTGCCGTGCTGATCTGTCAGGTTTGCCCTCCTCCCCTCCTCCTTCTCTCCCAGCAAACCACACACACCTACCCTCTCTCACACTACTCCAAGCACCCCTTTTTCGTCCTAGCGTGTTTTCGATTGAAGGAACTTGCCGATTTTTCCCAGAACAGTGTTTTTGTTTCGAGAAATTAATCTCTGTTTTGACCACAACAAAAACACACCTTATATTAGATGTACTTTAAGAAAACTGAAACATCAAGAGCTTAAAATTGATTGTGGTGGTCCGGCACCCCTGCAACTAGTTTTATTTTTATTTCTGTCGAGGCGCTGAGTCCCTCCCCCGGCCTGCTGGGGACGCGTTGCGCCGGGCCTCTCTATATCGTTTTGGCAGATAGCGCGCTATCTAAGGCCGCTAGGGCCGGGCCGCGCCGCAGCTACTCTCCTGCGGGGCGAGGCGGGGCGCGCGTGTCTACCCTGCCGACTGGTTCAGAAGAGCCCTCTCCTCGCTCTGTCTCTCTCGCACTCATGAGGCGCGCCGTATAGGGGCGAGAGAGACAGAGCGCGGCTCTCCTGAATAATCTGTCAGCTGCCAATGCGCGGCCCGGTCTGGCCCGGGCCGACAGGACCCTGCGCTGCGCCCTCGGCAACGTGCAGCAACAGAGGTGACAGGAAAAAAAAACGATGATGGCCTTGAGACCCTCGTTGATGGCGAGTGCCATTCGGCCCCTTACGGCGGTCGCGGGTAGGCAGTCCCGCACACTGTTGCGTCCCTCCCGGTTGCCTACCCTCGACTCTGCAGGCGCTCCGGCCCGGCCGCCACCGCACGATGCACGGAAGCTCTCCGCCGAGTCTTCTAATGTGGAGGCCAAGCGGGCTGCTAGTGTCCCCTTTTCCTTCTTTTCTTTCATCTAAGAACTTCAACATTTAAAATACATCAGTTTTATTTGGGATCTTTGTTTTTTTTAATTCTTTTTATTCCGTTTGTATGTTGTCGGCTCGCCCGTATGCGCCTGCTGTTTACACGGGCACTCGCCACCCTGGGACAGTATATCTCTTCCGGGTGGAGAGTGGGGGTGGGAGAACAAGAGGGGGTGGTAAGGGAAGTGGGTGCGTCCCGCTCGGCGAGATGTTTGCAGACCAGTTGAGTGTCGACGCGAGGGCGCCGGGGTGTGGCGTGGCGTGGCGGGGGCGAGTCTTTTCTTCTGTCTGACAGACAGACATACAGACAGACGGCTGAGCTCTCCACCTCAGCCTGTTTGTTTTCTTGGCGTTTGGAATTGGAATTGCGGGAGTTTGCAGGATAGTCCAGTACAGTAGTTGAGCACAAAAACTATGTGCATGTGAAAACGCTGTGACTCGTGTCTCATGCGTTAGAGCGTGACGCACCTGTATTCCGCCATACGTCACGTTACAACGAAAAATAATGTACGTTGTAAAGGAAACAATATTTTTCTTTGAGATAGTTCAATTCTTATATTCAGATATTATTTAAGATTATTTTTGATGATAGTTTTCTCCATGGTGTTCCCATTTTGCATAAACGAGGATGCCCTTGTGCTGCGCTCCGCGTGGCGAGGCTCGTGGTCGGCTGGCCTGTTGGTTGGTAGATCACAGGGGCGGGGCGGGGCGGTCGTCCAGTGGGAGAGGGGCGCGCCGCATCGCATGTCTCATGCGAGGACCCGCGTCGCTCGCGACGCGACCACGCGGGACGCTTCCGGAATTTGTCCGCCGCGAGCTCTGCAGTTTTGCAGTGCGCAGAAGTAGAGGTGCACTTTTAATGCCGGAGGACAGTAATTGTGTACTCGAAAGCACGCACTATGGGGAAGTGTGTTCTTGCCATAATAACGCTCTATACGAGAAAAGAGTCGCTGGCAGGCACACTTCTCGCTCTAGTGCTAGGGCTTCGAAGCACACGCTGGTTAATCGTGTACTGAAGCACACCGTTGCGTTTGCAGTGTGCAAGTGTGCAGTGAAATTTGTACACTTGGATTTTACAGTTAATATTAGGCAGTCCCTCCGCGGGTGCGCGCCCTGACCTGGCATGCTGCCTACCCTCGCGGCGCTCCGTGCCTCGGACGCCGCCCCCCGCCCAGCTCCGCCGGGGCACGGTTCTTGTAAGGGGGGAGGGGGTCGCCCGGGGCACGTATCTCTCCGCGCGGGGCCGCGGGGGGCGGTGCCCCTTTGTGCCCGGGGCTGGCTGGGGGCGCTTTTGTCTATTTTCCGGCTGGCGCCCCGCCCTAACGACCTGTCTATTTTGCTGCACTACAGCACGATGGAGATGATGGCCATGTTGATGCTGTGCTGCTGTAGGTGGGGGGCGGCGCGGCGCGGTCAGCAGGCCAGAGGAGGGGTGTGTATCGGGGGCGGGTGGGCCGGGCCGCCCTCACTGGCTCCGTGCGAGGGGTGGGCCCGGGGTGGGGGCGAGGCAGGGCTCGCGGCGGCCGCCCTCTCCCGCCCCCCCCAGCGAGCTCCACTAGGCACTAGGCCGCTTGTTGGCGCGCGCCTCCCGAAAAGGGATTTCTCGCCCCCGTCCCGTCCCGTCCCGCTCTCCGCCTTTGCCGTTCTCTTTCTCTCCCTCTCTCCACTCTCTCCCATATCCCTTTTTTCCCCCTCTCTGCGCTCTCGCCCCCAATCTCGCTCTCCTCTGCCTCATTCTCCTCTCCGTGCTATACATTTCAACCCCTCCCCGGGGGGATGTTCCCCGGGTCGACCTGTGGGGTGGTGAGGGGAGGGGAGGTTTGCGGCGGTGCGACTTGTTAGGTCATCTCCGTTCCGTTCTGACCGTATTGTATTCTGATTGTGCTGGCGGCTGGCGGTGCGTAGCTGTCGCTCTCTCGCTCTCTCGCTCCCTCTCTCTCTTGCTCCCGCTATTGATTGCCTGTTCTCTGCGCCCCACCTCCTCCCTCCTCCCGCTGTACCAGCCCGCCCCTGCTGCCCGCAACACGGTGATAACAGGCCAAGGAGCTCGCCCACTGATTTTGCTCGATTCTTCTCTCCTGCCACTTGTCATCTTTTCCTCCCTTTTTCTGATTTTTCTACCAGCACCCTCTCTCTCTCTATCTCTCTTCCCCTCTACTTTTCGGGTAGTAGAGAACTATTTTTTCTTTTTGGCCTTCCCTTATCTGTGTGGTATTGCGCGCGCCTGCCATCCTCTCTGTGGGAGGCGCCCGCCCCGCCCCCGCCCCACCCTGCGGCCGCCAGGCCTGTGCTCTGTGCTGGGGCGGGGTGGGCCTGGTCGGGGCCGCAGGCGGGGCGGGGCGGGCCCTGGGCGGGGCGAGCGGTGGAGAGGTGTGCGAGGATGTTGGGGCTTAAGTGAACTCGCCTGGGCCGGAACCGCTGCGCTTGAGCCCCCCCCCCCCCTCTCCCATCTCTGCTGCTCGTACTGCTTCTCTCGACTACGCTTATTGCATGCAGTTTCGGCAGTGTGAGGCCAGTGTAGCAAGGGCATGGGGGTCTCGTACTTGAGTTGAGAGAGACACTGTTTGAAAGTTCTAGGCGACCGTCCACCTCTCTAGGGGGAGGGCACCCCGCCCGCCCCGCCCCGCGGCTCTGCCCCCTCCCTCCCCTCCCCCCATGCAGAAGGCCCAGCCACTCACGAATGATGAACGAGTTTGCAATGGGTGTTGGCGCACGGCTGTAAAGGTGATTCCGCACAGTGGTTTCGTCTCTCTGTCTTAGTCGCACTCATGGAGCACGGGCGCAGGGTGCGAGAAAGAGAGAGAGGGCACTACTAAACGCTGTTCGGAATCACCCTGCTGGGCCGGGCCGGGCCGGGCCGGTCGTGTCCTGGGCCTATGGCCCCCTCAGTGACCCGTACGTCGCGCGGGGATGTACAGCTACCTGGCGGCGGCGGCCGAGGTGCTGGCCCTACTCGGTGCTCACTGGCCGCCCCCGCTGCCCCCGCAGCCTCCTGCCCAGGACGCCGCTGCCCCCGCCGCCCCCGCTGCCCCCGCTCGGCCACAGGTGAACTCACTCCGCGAGTCTCCCGGCCCGACCCCCGGTCGGTCGTTCGCTGTGGCTCCCCTCCACTCCCTGCCGCCACCCACGGCCACGCCCCGGTGTGCCCCGCCCCCGCCCCCTAACCTCTTTCGGCCGACCCCCACCCCCTAAGGACCGTCACGCCCCCCCCCCCCCCTCAGGACCTCTGGAGCCGACCCTGGCCGCCCTCTCTCTGCTGCCGCGACCAGCGCGCTCCTTTGGCAGGAACCACACATTGTCGGGTCGCGCCGGAACTGGGTCACTTTTCTCCGGCGGGGGCGGGACGGGGCGGGGCGGGGCGGGGCGGGCCCTGCCGGGGCCGGGCACGGGCACCTCCATTCTGAGGGGCCAGCCCAGGCCAGGGCGGCCCAGTGATCCTGGCAGTCTCTTGATCGATGTGGTGACTCCGGGCACGTCTGTCTGTAGCGGCCCCGCCCCGCCCCGCCACGCCACGCCACGCCCCCCAAGGTCGCTCTATCGGTGGCACACGCGTACAGCTACATCGGGCCGGGCGGGACCCGGGCGCCCTTCGGTCAGGCGATGTTCTTTTGCTATTTCTGGTCGCATTACTTATTAATACACGAGAGACTCTCTACTTGCTCGGGGCCCCGCCCCGCCCCGGCCCGCCCCACCCCGCCCCACCCCGGCCGTTCTGGTCGGCTAGACGAGCGTCGCGTCGCGCACCCGCGGGGTGATGCGTTCTTAACTCATTGAGTGTGGTGGGGCGGAGGGCGTTACGGGAAAGGTTTCAAGTTTGACACTGAGGTTTCCAGCGTATTCTTCCATGTTTGAGAGATGTATTTTTTGGAGTGTTGCGGCTGCGGGCCTGGCCTGGCGCCCCTGGTGCTCTGTGGTGCTCTCTGCAGCCTCTACAAAAGGACGCCCGCCCCGCCCCGCCCCGCCGCGGTGGCGCTGCGGAGCGGAGGAGCAGGGAGTGAGGGAGGTGCGGTGCCTGTTTGCACTCCACTCCATTACCGGAACCCTCACTACGCGTGCCGTGCCAGGCCAGGCCACGGCCCCAGCTGGTGAGGTGCGGTGAGGTACCGGCACTACCACCCCACCCCACCCCACTGTGTCACCTCGTGACGCGGCCTTGTCTCGCCCTCTCTCCCTCTCTCCCTTCGCTACCCCTCACTACCCCTCTCTCCCTCTCCCCCTTCGCTACCCCTCACTACCCCTCTCCCCTGTCTCCCTCTCCCTCCCGCTCTCTCCCAGGTGCCGTGCACGTGTCGTGGTGACGCGTAGGTGTTTGTCCCAGAGGCCCCTGATAGGCATCAGCCTGGGCCGGGCTGGTCTGGGCCCCTCAGCGATAAGGTCCTCCTCTCCTCTCCTCTCCACTTCACTCCACTCCTCTCTACTCCACTCCTCTCCGCTCTCGTCGGCCTCTCCTGTCGCGCCAGGCCGCCCCGCCCCGCCCCGCCCCGCCCCGCTCGGCGACTGATAGCGAGAGGTTCGCTCTCGTACCGGGTGTTTCTTTGAACAGTGTTGCGGGTTTGCCTACCCAATTCGCCCGTGAGGCACCATGACCACTTCAGCGCTGGCGGGTATGCAACTGTGACGCATTCAAAGAAACAGCCTGTGCCTCTCCGTCCTCCCGGCCGCCATGAGCGCGCGCGACGAGCACCGGGCGGGGCGGGGCGGGGTGGGGCGGGCACACTCCCCCGCCCTGCTTCTGTGCCATGCTACCTTTTTCCCGCTCGGGGCGCCGCGCCGAGCCGCGTCGATTTCTTTTCCCCTTCTGGTTCTTGATGGCGTTTTTTCCCCTATCCGGCCGTACCGGCCCGGCCCTGCCCTGCCCTGGCCAGTGAGGCGCGGCCGCCGGTGTGCTATTGGCGGGGCGAACCACTTGGGCCTCTCTCGCTCTTTCTTTCTCTCTCTCTCTCTGGTTCTTCGCTGGATTACCTGGACTCTCTTCCTCAAGTGACGCTCTCGTTTCGCTCGGTGTGTTGCAGGTGAGGCTGACAGACACGCTCGTGGCGGGTACGGTACGGTACGGTCGCCGGGCCGGTGAGCTGGAGGGTTACAGTAGGCGTGACTGACGTGGCGTGACGCAGCGTGACGCGGGGAGTCGCTGTGACGGTCCCCTCCCCTCGCCGCTGCCGTCCTAGTTGACCATACATTATTGAAATAACCTTTTTGGGTTTGGGTTGGCCGCGTGCTGTCAGACCGTGTGCGTAGAGGTGGGCGGGGCCGCCATCTGTTCACTAGAAAAACTAAGCACCCTTAAGGAGAGAAAGCTGTATCTTATTTCTTTACAAAGGCGCCATCATCCCTATAGGTGTTAGTTTAGACATTTTTTCGCATTTTTTAGTGCCTTTACAGGTACAGGGGCACTATTTAACTGTATAGCAATAGCAATCCCGAACGCTGCCAGGTAGCGCCTTCGCCTTGCCAGCAGTGTTGACCTTTATTGCCGAGTTGGCGGTGCGATGGTGGTGGAGCTCGACCTCGACCAAGTGCGGCGCGACCCGAGTGTCTGTGAGTGAATTGAGTTTCCAACTAACTCCAACTCGGTGAGAGAAGTCAATATAGATTGGCCACCGCCGAGTAGGGGGCGCGCGCGGCGCGGCGGGGCGGGGCGGGGGCGTGGGCGGGGGTGGCACGGAGGGAGCGCAGAATGGGGACTCGCGTCACAGACACGGGTCGGGTCTAGGGACATAGGGTCCCTAGTCGGGTCGGGACGGGCCGGCCGGAGCCAGGAGGCGCAATGTGGAGAGGCAGGCGAGGCGAGGCGATACCCCGCGTGCGAGAGGCACTGGCTCAGGCCGCTGCTGCTGCCGCTGGCTCGCTGGCTGGCCTCGGTAGCCTCGTGCCAGGCCCTGCCCGGGCTGCAGGCGAGTTGGACCTCGAGTCTTCCGGACCGTGTGCAGCAGACCGTGGCCGGGCCGGGCCGGGACCGCGGCATCTTACTTGCGGGTCTGACGGCGACGTCGCGCGGCGCGGCGAGCTCCTCCCTGTCGGACGCGCTGAAGTGCGAGCCTCGCGTACAGTCAGGTCCTAATGATGCGCCTGGCGGCAAAACCCCTTCTCCGTATGTAGGCAACGTATGGAACATCGCCCCTGCGCCGGAGGCTGCTACGTCCACCTGGAGGGAGGGGTGCCGCCCCTGCTGAGCCCCTGGCCCCGCCCCGCCCCGCCCCGCCCCGCCGCAGCTGTTGCCTCTGTGAGAGTCCAGGTCCGGATGTCGAGCAGGCCGCTTCGCCGCTGTAGCGCTGTGCTGTAGCGGGCCGGGCCGGGCTACTGTACTGTGGGGACCGTCCTCTACCCCCACCTCCCTCGACGCCTCAGTGGCTTCCGGTTGCAGGAGAGGAACCCGTTCTGGTGGATACAGGCGGGCGGGTGGACGTGGACAGGACAGCGCCCGGAAGTGGCCCTCGCCACCGCAGCTCCCCGCCCCTCTCCCGCCGCGCCGTCGCCGCCGCCGCCCATGTATCCGAACGGTGTGGATTGGTCCCGCCAGCGAAACGCATCGGATTGTAAGCGGGGAGCGTGGCGCGGCGCGGCGGTGTTTGCGTAACCCTGTCGGACAGGATGGCGGAGCGGGGTGTTGGGCCGGCCATCTAGCGTGCCACCAGAGTAACACCTTGCGTCCCATTCCGCGGGGAAAGAGTGTGACCACGCTGTGGTCACGTCACAACTCGGCATCGTGGACTGCCCCGCCCCCTCGTCACGGTGCGTGGTCACAGCCCCTGCTGCTGGGTTATTCCGAACAGATTTCAGTTTAGTGTCCTCTCTCTTGCTCCTTATGGCCGCGCCACATGAGTGCGACAAGGACAGAGCCTGTCTGCAAGGAAGCTCCTTGCAGCATCAGCAGCATCCCGCCCCGCCCCACCCCACCCCATCCACAGGCAAGGGGCGCGGTGGGGCGGGGCATTGCGAGGTCCAGGGTGCCCTCTGTCGTCATCATGGAGAGGTGGCGATGCGTGGAGAGACGGAGGGAGGGAGGTCCGCGGAGTGAAAGCCACCGACCGGGCAGAGCGGGCCGGGCGCGGCGCTAGCGGTGTGCAGCCCGAGCCGGGCCGGGCCGGGCCGTGAGTCACTCGGCTGCTAGGCCCTCGCCTCGTGGCGCTCCACTCCCCTCCACTCCGCCCCACTCCCTCTCTTCCCACTCCTCTCTCCACTGGCCTCACTCCTGTGCCCGCCGCCTCCCCTCCTCTCTCCCGCGTGCCCGTGCCGTGGGTACGCAGCTTTGCTCCGGCTGCGCGCTGCGCCGCGATCCTCCTCAGTCTGTGAGCCGTCCAGCCTCAGTGAGGCGGTGCGTGTGCGTCGTGCTACGGGGCCCGCGTGCGTGTGCGTGCGTGCGTGTGCGTGCGTGCGTATGCGTGCGTGCGTGCGTGCGTGTGAGTGTGAGCAGTGGTGCAGTGCAGTGGGCCCGTGCCGGGGCCGGCGCGGTGGCTGGGGTCTCTAGCCCCTTTGCCCTACCCTGCCCGTGATGTGAGAGATGATGTGGGTGGAGGCCCTGCAGGGCGCGCTGCCGGTGCAGTCGTTGCCGCCCGCCCCCGCCCCCGCCGCTCGCCAGTCGGCGGCGTCTCCTCCCCCTCCGCCCAGGACGACGACGGCCACCGCCTCGTTCAGGTCGTCGATGGCGCACGGCCCCTCTGCTGCCGCGCCCGCGGCCAGGGCGGCTGCGTCGAGCTCGGCGTCGTGCAAGGCCGTGGCCCCGGTGCCCGCGGGCGCTGGTCCGCCCGCGGCGCAGGCGGCGCAGGCCCCCAGGAGGACGACGACGGTGGGTGAAAGTGCCTGACGAGAGTCTGACCTTGGCCGCGCCTGGCGCGCCCTGCCCGGCCCGCGGCCCGGCCCGCGCCTCTCAGGTGAAAGGTTTCCCCGGACCTGCCCTGCTGCCATTGTCGGGCCCGGGCCTGTGGCGGGCCAGGGCGCGCGCGCCGCGACCTCCCCTCGCGGGGGGGGTGGGTGATTGCCAAAGGGTGTTGCCGCACAGCGTAGCGGTGTCGTCTCTCTGTCCTTGTCGCACTCATAGGGCAGGGTCATAGCGAGCATAAGAGGGAGGACGCGGGCTGGAATGACCCTTCACGGCCAGGGCCTCAGCCAGAGTCATGGCCAGGCTGGGCAGCGCGGAGCGGAGCGGTGACCCCCGAACTGTCTCGCCCCAGCCCCGCCCCCAGCTCCGCCCCGCCATCAACCCACAGACATGAGAGTGCCCCCCCCCCCCCCCTTTTTCACGTCAGACGGTCCAGAGCAGCCTCCCGTGTGAAGAGTTTGCCGAGTAGACAGGCGCTGAAGCGATTACACGTTCACAGGTGTATCGAGGGCAATTTTTACCCACTTTATCTGACATTACTTGCCCATGTCGGCGGCTGTCTACCGTTTGACCGCATTCGGCAGCACCCTGGTCGAGTGCAGTGCGGTGCGGCGCTAGATGTGTCTCTTCGTCCTACTGGTCCTACCCTGGCCCGAGCCGCGGTCGCCGGGCAACTGGGACGCGTCTAAAATGCGTCCCCTCCTTTTTTAATACCGTGACTCACGCCTTATTCCAGCGTCACGTGGCGTGGAGTAGTGCAGAAAGGTGTGCCGCCCCGGACGGGTCGGGACGGGGCGCGTGGGCTGATTGGGGCGGTGTGGGCCAAGTGGGCGGTCCCGACCCGATCTGACCAGGGCGCCGCCGTAATGTAACGCGAAAAGCAAACGCACGAAACTGATTGGAAAATATCATCATGTGGAAAATGGGGAATCAAAGCCTTCCCCCCCCCCCCCCCCCCCTTCTGATGGAATTTTTCATAAGATGAGAAAAGTGAAACAGCTTTAACACCCCAAGAATTTAACACTTAATTCACTTTACGACTTTGTAACGTTGTGTATGTTTCAGGGCGGGGACACTCCGGGTGGTGGTGGACGAACACCCTCGTCCCGGAGCCGCACAGATGAGCCACACATCGGCAAATACCGACTGCTCAAGACTATTGGCAAGGGCAACTTTGCCAAGGTTAAACTGGCCAAGCATATTCCTACGGGAAAAGAGGTGAGGACTCAAAGGGCATGAGCGGTACATCGTTATTGTCTTGTCTCACTTTTCCTAAAATTGGCCTCCATTGTTTACAGGTAGCAATAAAAATTATAGACAAGACACAATTAAATCCAGGCAGTTTACAAAAGGTAGGCTTTGAATGTGCGTGGATTGTATTTTAATCAATTTAGTCATATTTTTCACTGTGGTCTTTTGTTTTTAGCTTTTTAGGGAAGTTAGAATAATGAAAATGTTAGACCATCCCAATATAGTTAAACTATTTCAAGTCATTGAAACTGAGAAAACTCTTTACCTGGTTATGGAGTATGCAAGCGGAGGTGAAGTGTTTGATTATCTAGTTCTCCATGGGAGAATGAAGGAAAAGGAAGCAAGAGCTAAATTTCGACAGGTAAGTGTTGACGAAATTAACCAACAACGTTTAAAATGGCAAGAGTCTGTAATATTTCCTGTTCTGTATTTCAGATTGTGTCTGCAGTCCAGTATTGTCATCAGAAAAAGATCATTCACAGAGACCTGAAGGCTGAAAACTTACTTCTTGATAGTGAAATGAACATCAAAATTGCAGATTTTGGGTTTAGCAATGAATTTACACCTGGTAATAAATTGGATACATTTTGTGGGAGCCCGCCATATGCAGCCCCAGAACTCTTTCAAGGTAAACATTAATTTTTTCTTCATAACCTGTCAATATAATTCTTTTTGTGTGTTTGTTTGGTCTGAGTGGGTCTGTAACTTCTTCTTTATTTCCATTTTCTAGGCAAGAAGTATGATGGTCCTGAAGTAGATGTATGGTCACTTGGTGTAATCCTATACACCCTTGTTAGTGGCTCACTCCCTTTTGATGGCACAACACTAAGAGAATTGAGAGAAAGAGTACTTAGAGGGAAGTACCGAATTCCCTTTTACATGTCAACAGATTGTGAGAACCTCTTGAAGAAGTTTCTGGTCTTGAACCCTGCCAAGAGGGCATCCTTAGAGGTAAATGCTACTCAGGTACTAAGATCTATCCAATTAAATTATGGGTCGTGACAATCGTGTTGCTTATGTGTTGATGTGGCACTGCTCGAGGATTCTGTGTTACTGTTTTGCACCAATTGTCTTGTTTGAAACAAGCACTTTGGAAGGGAGTTGGCTGAGCTACTTGTTTACACTTTTGTAATTTATGTATCAAGCAACATTGTCTGTTATAAAAGTTATGCACTGGGCTTCACAATTAATACCTATAAAATCTAAAACAAACAGAAAAATTTTTTAAAAAATGGTCATAATAATTACTGTCTTGAAATTGAGAATGTATCAAACATCTAACTTCTGCATTGTGTTTCCCATCTCTTGCAGACAATTATGAAAGACAAATGGATGAATTTGGGTTATGAAGAAGACGAACTCAAACCTTACCTAGAACCAGAACCCGATTTCAAAGACTTGAAGAGGATAGGTATGACCTCAGGTTCGAAGACTAACTTATTTCTAAGTAGTGTCAGAAAATTAGTGGTTGTGGTTTTATTTGATTATTTTTAGGGATGAGTGTATAATGGGTCTATTGATAGCTCAAGTCAAATCCACCTCTTTGGCACCAACAGAGGTACAACAGAGACAGAAATGACTGGAGCTGATGAACGCGTTATGTGCACATCCCTTATTATTTTTGTTACATTCAGTAAATCTTATAATTTACAAACTGGTTATTGATAGTTGTTGCAAAATTTTATTTCTGTTTCTTATTTTAAAACTTTTTTTTTTTTTTTTAAATTGCATAGTATGTAACTTTTTCTTTTCTTTTTTTGTTGTTGTTTGTCATGTTCCGTTTTTTATGTTCTTCCCGTTATTTTTCAGTGCTGTACATCAATCTGTCAATAATAGCTTTGTTGTTTAACATAATTAGTAATGTCAAAGTTATATTTTAAACACTCTTTAAGTCAAATCCGCATGTAATATTTCTGTTTTCGCCGCGATTTTTGTATCTTGTTATAAGCAGACAATGTTACAGACTTATTCCCATGAAATATGCTTTGAATGTGTTCATGGGACCCGACCGTATAAGGGGAGAATCGTTATAAGCGGGAATTTTCTAATGATATTTGGCTGTACAATTTTTTAAATTTTAATTTCTTATAATGGAATAATGTCTGATTTAGTTCTTGGCATGGGGTTGTTTGAGGTAGTAGACTTTTAGTGTAGTTCTTTGGTGTAGGAAACAAAACAATTTTTAATAAGAAATTAACATTTTTTTCTTATATTTACAGAAGCCCTTGTTGGAATGGGCTACAGTCGAAGTGAAATTGAGGATAGTCTCGCACAAGCAAAATACGATGACGTATTTGCCACCTACCTATTATTAGGAAGGAAAAACACAGATGTATGTATTGTCTATTACCTCTTCCTCATTCTGTAATTTCGTAAAGTTCCTCAACTTGAAACTACATAACTGTTCCGAGTAGAGATGACTCTTTTGCAAATTTGAATGAAGTGTTACTATTTGTTGATCCTTGTTTTATTTGTTTGTAGCCGGAGAGCGACGGCTCGCGGTCGGGTAGCTCACTATCTTTGTGGAATCTGCCGCCGGGCGCCGTCTCCTCAAGCAGCGCGCAGTCACCGTCTCATGGACACCGGGGCGTCCTCAGATCCATCTCGGCCACCAACGCAAAGCCCAGCAGAAGGGCCTCGTCCGGTGGGGAAACCTTGCGTGAGTCGCACGGCCAGCCGGCGGCGACGACAGCCTCAGGTGGTGGGACCTTGTCCGGACTTAGTCCGCGCCTTGGTCATGGGCATGGTTTAGTGCTAGGTGCTGTGCTGTGCTAGGGACCGTCTGCAAGAGGCGAGGGTTATTCTTCCTGTCCTCAGGCTTTGGGAAGCCTTGCAAGCCATAGTTATAGCTTCTTGTCCTCGAACTGCTAGTCAATCATTGCCATGGATGGAGTCCTAGATTTACTGTAGTAACCATAGAGCCTAGTCAAAATTGCATCTCCTCCTTTTTACTTTCCCTTACCAGTTATCTTATGTCTTGATGTGACTTTCTTTGAGATTTTTCTTTTCAATTTCCTATAACCATCACCGTTGCACATTTTGTTTTTAGTTTTCATCTGTATGTCAGCATTTGTGCTACACTTGTCTTGTGCATTTCTGGAATGGATCAGGTGTTGGTTTCACCTTGTTTGTTGGGATAGTGTGCATATGCACTCTGCATACATCTCTCTTCTAGCCCCTCTCCTGCCTGTCGGTTCTCTGTTAAAATTGATTTAATCTGACCCAAAATCCATTTGATTGAGTATTGTCAGTGCGGTTTACTGCAGTTCTGGCAACACCGAGAAAAATTATTATTTCATGTTAAACCTTTAACTTATCTTCTATTGGTTTCAATTTTGAAACGTGTCGTGAAAGCAGTCAGTTTCTCTGTTCAATTGCATTGTTATTAGACATAGTTTTTCACCATAGTCAAAGCCCAGCACACATCTCTGTTCAGTCCTGGCTGTCATTGTCTTTCTTTTAGTTTCATTTACTATCATACTTTTCCTACACGGTTCATTTACCAAAAGATATTTCATGTTTGTCTTGAAGGTGTTTCATCAATTCTATTGTTTGGTTTCCTCCTTACAGGGGTCCCAGCAGGT
The DNA here is from genome assembly GCA_033675135.1 of Frankliniella intonsa. Taxonomy (NCBI): domain Eukaryota; kingdom Metazoa; phylum Arthropoda; class Insecta; order Thysanoptera; family Thripidae; genus Frankliniella; species Frankliniella intonsa. The sequence continues at coordinate 9,478,579 of CM066256.1, read as the reverse complement.
ACACCAAATTCTTCAAATCATAATCACAATTCTACAACCTCAAACTTCAAAAGGCAAAATACTGTGGATTCTGCAACCATAAAAGAAAATACTGCTAGAATTAATTCAGCCTCTGCTGCAACAAGACCAACACCAGTGAAGAATTCATCAAATATGCCTGTAGACTCAAGTAAGTGCCTCTAAAATTTACATTTTTATAAAACTTCCGAGGTTCTATATAATCAGTAAACGTAAGTAAAAAATCAGTAAACATATCAGTAAACGTTGTGTTTTATTGCTCTCCAGGTAGTGCAGCCAGTCCTGGCAAGCCAAGGATGAGCTATAAATCCAGTACCATGTCTGGTAACAGAAAATTGGAATCAGCTGGTTCAGTTAGCAGACGTAGCACCATTTATGATGCTAATAAACCATCATTTGATGACAAGAGCAACACTTCTTCTGAAGCTCCCAGGTACGTGCTGTATTTTTAAAAAGTTAGCAGCCACTCTTTCCTGACCACATTTTAAGTTGTCTACTTGTACTTACGCGTATCAAAGGAAAGAGGCTCATTAATGAAAAACCTGGCAATGTTACTCTCATCATACTTTTCACATCCTACATTGCAATGAGTGAGGTTACTCAAGTTTAGGAAAAGTGGCTATCATTTTCTATCTATCTATCTATCTATCTATCTATCTATCTTATTCCTACAGCATGCTAATTTAACCAGCCTCACTTTGAAGGCCTCAGAGGGCTTCATAAAGGGGAGAAAAAGGTGCGATTTAGAGGAGAAATGTGGTAATTTGGATGTAGGACTCATGTAGATCAAGTGCTGCATTTTCAGCTCAAAATTAGGAACTTGCCAGGCACCCAGTTTATTTATGTGTATAAAGATGTTGGTCAGGGAAGAGAAAGCATAAGGTGATCACAAATGTATTAGAATGAACCTAATTTTCTGAGAAGTTAATTTTCTCAATGAAGCATAGCATGAAACATAACTGGGCACTTGCATGATCAAAAACCTTATTGCTTAACAATTTTGGTCTCTTCTAGCACTGCTTTCTAGCCTTTATAAAAGCAGTTTGACCAGTTCTGTTCCATATTAATTCCTTAAACCTATCTGTTCTTGCATCTTAATTCTACATTACCTTTATTCAATAAATTGCACTTTGAACAGTTTTTTTTAAAATCTAGAATCTTATATTTTAGTGAAGTTTTCTTATTACTTTCTTCTATACATGCTAGCAGGTTTAATAAGTATCAAAACAGAACAATATCGTTTAGTGGGTTGATTTTTTAAATATAAATTATGCTTTAGCATAGATAATGAGGGGTCCCTTTTTTGGTATTTTTTCAATTACAGTAAAACCCGCTTATATCAATTTCTTGCTTATTTCGAAGTTTTTGATGTTCTAATGCATTAATGCATTCCCATTTATAGTGAATTCTCGCTTATGTTGAATTTCTTTGTCAGTCCCCTGAAATTCGATGTATGTGGGTTTTAACTGTATGTTGTGAGGTGTTGTCAAATACATATACAGTGAATGCAATTCTAATCTTGAATCTCCCATATCGTCACTTGCGCTTGAGCATGGTGCTTTCCTTAACGTCTGTTCATTACTACACACCTATTTAACCCCTTTCTTTAAACTTAAATTTCTTCCTGACCTTGATATGAGCCGTCTTGTTTATAGTGGACAGGGTGCAGGCGATAGCCTTTCAGTGAACCGTACTGTGAAGGGACATATCAAGTCAGCCAGCATTTCAACCTCCGGCCGAACCGACCATTCGAACCTTGACCAAACTCTTGATACCTTAAGGCAAAGGTAGTATGCTGCGCTCTGCTCTGCTCTAAGACATAGCGATGCTTGGCATTCTTGCTAATATTGAATCCAATCATGTACAGTAGTTCTGAGTTTTGAAATATTTATCTGTGTAGTTTTTTTGCTCACTTAAATTACATTATTATTGTTATTTTTATCGTTATTTTGATTTTTGTTTGTAAATGTTGCATTTCATTTTGTAGCATTAGTGACATATTATGTTTGCTGTTATGTGATTATCTCAATTTTTAAAAAATAATTGTATACACTCGGTATTAGCATGGAAGCTGTCTGAGAGGCAGTGGGGATAGATACTGGCTCTCCACACTTGGTGCTTTATATATACAGTAAATGGGAATTTTGTCAATGCAATTCTTCTTTTATTGCATTGCCAGCAGCCAATATTATTTTCATTAAATTACTCCAGATAAATAAGATGGCTTATAGAACAGTAGTTTGTTATTTCCAGGCATTCTCAAGTTTGTGTTCTGTGAGCAGTTTGGAGGATGGTTGTACAGTCTGTAGTCCATTTGCAAATTTTACCAACCTAAATAGCAGATGGGCTTAAACAGATTCATAACCTACCTTATTACAGTATCAAGTTTACTCTTTGCCTTTATTTTAAATTTAGCTAATTCATACCTCCCCCTTTCCTTTACCCTTTCATTTTATCTCAATGTTCAGCCTCAAATACTGCTTCATTCACAATCCTTTGCAATAAAGAAAGAATGTCTCAATTAAATTTGATAAGTATGTAGCCGTAGTTTTACTTTTGCAGGTGACTGCAGTAAAAAAAGGGTTTTCTTCTTGCGTGAACAACTTTGCATGCTAAGAAATCTTTTTCAATCAAAGTCACTTACTTGAGATGTTGGTTTCTGTGTGATTTCAGCAGTGTGGTTGCCAGAGGACCTCCCGTGTCACCTGCTGTTGGAAATAGAGTTCAACAACCTTTTCCTAGAAATGTGCCAAGCCGCTCAACGTTCCACAGTGGCCAAAATAGGCCAAGAAATCACACAGGGTCAGTGTCGGCATATGGAGCTTCGCCACTTCAGACACAGGATACTTCTGCAATCCCTCATGGCCGCACATCCTCATTCTTTTCTAAACTTTCATCAAGATTCTCCAAGCGGTGAGTGTTTACAGATTTTTCACTGCATTTTTGGCCTCAAGTTACACTTCCACATTCACTCAATAACCAACAGTTAATATTTTTTTTTTTTTTTCACACCTAACTTTGTAATTAAAATTTATATCCAGCTTTGGATTGTTCCTAATAGTTACTATGTTGTTTTTAATTAACCTGTTGGTTTTTAGTGTATGTGGTTAACTATCAGAGCAGGTAGGCTGATGCTGAGAACTCACTAACTCATGTATCTGAGAATCGCGTGTGATTAGAAGTATCTTTCTTAGATGCATGGCAAGGCATAACCTCTTGTCACACTGGAAAACCTTGCTTCATCATTTAAGTTTTTCGCCTGCAGAAGAAAAAAAGGAGCATTTAAGATTGCTTGTTGTCTTTGGATTAGAAATTGTCATTGCCACTGTCACAATTCATTGGGATGAATATCTTATCTTATCTTTTACTGCATAGTGGCTACAACTAACTGATTGTGGTTAGTTATAGTATTTAGAAGCAAGGTTCAGCCAGGTGATCTTTAGCACACAAAGTTCAGTTTTGTTGTCTTTTCAATGATTTTAGAATTTAGAGGGGTGGGAGGGAAAGGGTATAATTCTACCTTGAAACTGAAATTAGTTTACACTTTGGCTTTGGCTTTCAAAGTGAAGTCTGCATGGCATACAGCCAGTACAGTTAATGCTTCATTCTACACCAATCACTCACCCTACTTTATGACTTTGCTCTGTATACTTTGTTAGTTGTCATATGTAAGTTGTTCTGTTTGTGTAAGTTGGTCAAATGTAACTTTGCCAAATATGAATAGCTTTGTGCAAGATGGAGAGGATGCAGACATTGTTTTTAATATGATCTCATCTTCTCTTAACCTGTGTTTGGCTGGATTGGTAATTCGTGTCCTACCCTCTTATGAAACAGAACAGCTTGTATTGATTATCTGGTATTGAGGCACCTGCACTCATCATCAGTTTTGATGGCAAAACATACCAAAGTTTTGCTAACATGTGATATAAACTTTTTCTACAGTTACAATCACTGGTGTTGTCTTCCTTATGTATCAGATGTCCCCTGATATACCAAATTTCAAAAACAACTATAACTTTTAGGTTTCATCTTGCTCCCTAGTATTCTGTGAAGCCAGTCATGGTTGCATTGATAAAGAACACTCATTATGGAAGTTGCTACCGTGTCCTCTTAGATTGACATTCAGCATCTACTACAATGTATACCTGAAAAAGGCAGGTTCTCAGAAGACATCTTCTATACACAGCTCTTATTCTTTAGGAAAAACTCTGCTCCCTCCGAGCTTATTTATCTTGTAGAAAGTAACTTACAGTGGGTGTGTTGTCTTTCATTGTGTGTTATGCGTCATTCAAACTTAAATTATTCGCCGCACACTTAAAGTAGTAATTATTTTATTTTTTTGTTCCTTTTATAATGTCTTAATTTATGACTAAATTCATTACAGTGGCATTCTTTTTCTTTTGTGGGAATGCAGGTTTTCTTTTCCTTTCAAGAACTGAACCAAGTGCATGAAGTAAGAATGTGAAAGACAGCTTCTCAGAGGACATTTCCATCTCCGCGCCTAGGGCAACAGACAAACTGACGACTCAGGCAGCTTTAGTTGTAGTTTTGGCCATGGGGATGCACAATGATTTAACTGTATGGTTTAATGCTTTGATGTCTTGAGAGTTTGTTCTGTCCATGTGGTGTATTGTGTTCATATTATCCTCTGGAACAGAGACCATTGTGAAAGCTTTGCCGTGAATTTTAACATAAAAGAATGCTCTTGTGGACTGACTTAGACTTGTTCATCCTTTTACTTTCTTTCCTTTTTTATAAAGATATCATTGTGCATCCCATTGTACTTTCCTCATTAAAGTTTACACTATGTGTAGAAATGCATTGCTGTTGTTATTTATTAATTCTTATAATGGTGCACATGCCTGCTACTGATATGTATTTTTTATCTAACTGAATTGGATGTGTACAACTGCTTCATATGATACTCAGCCAAATCTATATGTGAGATGCTCGAGTCCTCTTTGTACCAATGACACCATCTGCTTCTGTGGAATGTTTGATAAAGGAAAAAGAAAAAGACAGAACCAAAGAGGCTCTTTTCTTTTAAGTTTCTCGTTAATTTCTGAATATCTCTTTATTTTGAGAGCTATGAACTGTTCGCAAGCAAGGCTTTCACTGGTGGTCCCTGCTCTGAGGGTTGTCGGCTGGTGCAAAGGCACTGAACACATCTGACAGGCAGTGTTCTCTGCTTGCGTTCAGGACCTAACGGATCGCTGCCGGATCGCTGGCTCTGCACTCTGTGGCCTACCCGACCGACACCGACACCACCTCAGAGCATACCCGCCCGCTACGCCACGCCGCGCCACGCCACGCTACGCTATGCCATACCATGCCATAGCATACCATACCCTTCCGTGCTCTCGAGAGTGGTGTGTTGTGTCGTGTGATGTGGTAGGTGTGCTACGTGGTGGAAGATGATGCAGTTGCGGAACTGGCAGCTTGTGTATGTGAAGCCAGAATGTGTTCAGCTCTGAAAAGTGATATTTGTGTATATAGGACCTTTATCTGTTTGTGTGTACATATTTTGGTGATTTGCGTAGAGTGCTTGTTGCGATCTGCACAGTTCCCATTTCTGATGTCAGTGTCTCCTGGTGTAAGTTGACGCCAAGTGTCTGTTGCTTCTTTGTGATTATTCTTATATTGTTGTTATATTGTTATAAGTATTTTTTTATGGAGTAAGATTTTAGTACAATATAATATTTTTGACTTGGTAAATTTATGAAGGCTGAATTTTTCGTTGTATTAATTGGGCAGCAATTTTAGATGTGCCAATATTGAATTTATTTCTTGATCTAGATACTGTTCTTGGGATTGCATTAGGTTTACTTATGGGTGTAAATTAATAGTATTGTGAGCTGCTGTGTTCTACCTCAGTTAAATTTGCCTTAGCATTACTATGGATGAGTGCTGACTTCAGTTTACTGCCAGTTATGTTTTCTAAGAACTGCAATTCAGCTCTTCAATATCTCAGCTATGTTCATTATAATTTTCAACCCAAACATATCTTTCATTTCAATTTTTCAGCACACTAATCTTGACAGTATTTCTTGAGATACAGTACTTCATCATTAATAACTTGTTAAATTATCTTAGATCAAGTGACAAATTTGCTCTTGGAGAAAACAACTCAATCTCGTGTTTTATTAGTCCTTCCTGAAATTCTTCTCTTACCATCAAAGACATCCTTTTTCAGTTTCTGTAATTATATTTTTATTTTTTTTAAATTTATTTATTTTAAAATTTCTTTTAAATTCAAGAAAAGCAATTTGAAGTGTTTTCTGAGTATCTTAGTACATTAATTTCCTCGATAGGTTACTGTACCACTCTACTTTTCCATGGTCTTGGAAGTAAATAATAGACAGCAGTGCATTTCATTATAATGTATATATTGTGGCTATTATAGTCACAATTTTAAACTGTGGAGTACTAGATGTTCCTATGCAAAATGTCATCAGTACTATAGCATGCTTCTATGGAGCTTTATTTTATTAATGGATATAATTTATCACCCAGCAGAGTAATGCTTTATGTGCCTTCTTTGTATAATCATGGATATGAGAAAGGTTACATCGACTTACCTTCAGTGCTGTGCTCATTCTTATGTTATGTGGATTTGAAATGATTTTTGAACTAAAGCTTGATTTCATGAAATTATTTGCAATCAGTTGACCAGAACTAAGCCTTATAATCACTTGCTACTAGATTTACTACATAGTGCAGTGCTGATACTCTTCCAAGTCAGTGCCTTTTGTAATGCCAGTGTTTCCAAAAATTTTACCTGAAAACCAAAGTAAAACATTTTATTAAACAGTGCTGTCTCATCATTTTCTTTTAAATTCTGAAACCAAACAATAGTTAACATCAATGTTCTGATCCCTTTTCTCTTTGGTTGCATTATTTCTAAATGTTGTTGACAAAAATGTGCAATTGCAAACAAAGCAATATTCTTAAAAACCATGTATATCCAGGAATCGTTGTATACTTATAAATACTTTTCTTAGAGTACCTTGTTTGCATAATATTCTTCAAACATTAAATGTGACAATCTTTGATCAGAAGTATTTTTACAATACTTCGAACATCTCTTTGAGAGAGATTTGATCTGTTGCAGCTTGTGTATTGTCTTTTATTTCACGGTCTATTTTTTTGATACATTTTAAATTTCACTTGAAACAATTGATTGTTGCATTTTAAACCTCTTATCAGTTAGTTTTTTTTTTTTTTTTAATTATCTAGTCAAGAGACTGCAGTGGCTTTTTTTTTTCCGGCTGAGGTAATCATGGTGGCTTTTCTCATTCTTAGGAAACTTTGGGACAGAGTTTGTCAATCTTAACAGTTCAAAACAAACAAAATTCCTCATGTATTCGTTTCTTTTTATATATATATATACATCTAAATATATCTAAAGAAATCTAAACTTCCTGTTTTTGACTCAATTATGTGGTTTTAACAAGTTAATAAAAGATGATATTCACCTACTTCTTTTGTACAGTCATGTGGCAAAAACCAAACCCTGCTTTATGAAATTGCTTTTAATTAAGCTATTACATATTGAAACTATGAATCCAAACCCATGTGTGTTCCTTCATTAGTGTCATTTTTAAAATCCTTTCATTTCTAGATTCAGTGGAATATATTCAAGAACTTTGTTATTCTTGAAGAATCCAGTCAGCAACTGTCACCTTCTGCAGTAGCAGGGCACTAAGGAATGATGTGTTGACTTTTTAAAATTTGAAATTGATGTGAATAGAGCTCTACTTTTAAAAACGTGTATGACTTCATTGTTACATGAAATATTGAAAAATTATTTATTCTACCAGTAAATGATTTTTTTAAATCACTTTTATGTCAAACACTGTTGTTGGCAGCTTATGTTTTCAACCAAGCCTGCTGTTTTGCACTACTGACCGAAAATCTCCTTTAGAGGGGCTCAACACTTTAAACTTATTTGTCACAGCATTGCCGTGGAAGGAAAGTGTGATAACCATCAATGCATATTGCAGCACTACACATAAAGCTTCACTTCCTCAGTCCTGTCACACTAATTTGCTTCCTCATTGATTCTTAAGTTATGAGTATCTGGTACAGGTAATTTAACCTTCACCGATTGTTTGGGAAATTTGTCAATTCTTCGTTTATCAAGAAATGAGTGAGTTTTTTTTTTTTTAGTTTTTTTTTTTAAATATATAAATATATACTTGCACCATGGCTGGTTTAACTTCTCTCCTCCTGGGAAAATAATCCCTCCTCGTACTTTAATCCCTGAGGTACTACTTTACAGTGTATAGTGCTGTTTTCAAGGCATGTCATTTATCGAAATTTGGTAGTCATAAATTTTGTTTCCCTTAGTAGTGGCAGTCTCTTTATTGCTTTTGGTTGCACTTTCCCTCCCTCCTTCCCCCAATAAGTAGAATATTATGTCCCGAAACATAGTGAATATAAGTGCGTGGTATTTGGTTTCTGACTGCCCCTTTGTAGAATAAGTAGTGTCTTGATAAGGATAGGCCTTACTGCCTTACACTGTGAATGTTTGCTCAGTCGTGTGTGCATTTGTGTGTTTGCTCATGCTATTATGTGTTTGAATGATCTTTTTATATTTGATTTTTCTTTTATGTTTTAATTTCAGCCCCATGGATCCGCCTCCTAAGCATTTAGTTAGGTATGTTTTAGCATTGAAATTTATTTATTTAATCAAATTATTTTGCATGATTTTCTTCCTTTTCAATATCCTACAAAAGAAAATCCTCTGGGCCTGTTTTTTCCCCCCACTTATTATTATTTTTATCTATTATTATTATTTAGGGAGCCTTTCCCTTCATTTTTAACTTCCCAATGTTTAAAAGTGTCTTCTGTTTCCTTTATCCGTCCTGTTGACATAAGTTAACAAAAGACAAAACGCTTAGTGCTTTTACCTAGTAATGGGAAGGCTTATCAAAAATCAGTTTTAAACTTTTTAGTTTTTCAATTTTTTACGTGTAAAGTAAATTCTGTTGATCTCATCTCATTAAGTTGTTATCACCTTTATTTTCATTGTGGCGCTTTGCCAAATCTTATTTTTATTTTTACTTTGACCTGGTTCACTGTCAAGTCTATCAAAACTGAGATGTGTTAGCTCCCTTTCATTTTGATATACTGCATGTATATATGAGAGAAGCAAGCAAGCTTTTATTTTGGGGCTATATTAGTGCATGTAATATCATGTTTCATTACTTTTTTTGTATTTAAACTTTTTTCAATTTATTTCATGTTAATTTGGGATGTGATTGTATTAGCCCTGCTTTTAGGGTAACAAACAATCTGATACTGTGAAGTTTAGGTCTCTTACCTGTATTAGTTCACTATCCATTTAAATTAGAAACGGAAATATGAGTCCAGGTTCATCTCAAATTTCACTAGCTGGCTTACTTAAGAATTATAGACCTTATCATTCAGTTGATATGGTGGCAGTACTACGTAATATTTGGACAATGTTGACCATATTTATTCTTCTTCCCTCTTTTGTCCAGTGGTGCTGTTAATGATGACCAAGCCAAGCCCCGATCTCTAAGATTCACATGGAGTATGAAAACTACCTCTTCAAGGGACCCAAATGAAATAATGGCAGAAATTAGAAAGGTAAAAAGTTTATCCATCAGAGTTGAGTGTGTCAGTGTTTTTATTTTCTTCTATAATCATGGTTGTAATCTTTCAGGTGCTGGACGCCAATAACTGCGACTATGAGCAAAGAGAGAGGTTTTTGCTATTGTGTGTGCATGGAGACCCAAACACAGACTCCTTAGTCCAGTGGGAAATTGAAGTATGCAAATTGCCTCGTCTCTCTCTGAATGGTGTGCGATTTAAGCGCATTTCAGGGACATCTATTGGCTTCAAGAACATTGCATCCAAAATAGCCAATGAACTGAAACTGTGACTACCTGGTATGGAGGGGGAGGTAAACGAAGAGAAGGCACAGGTGCATTCTCCTTGTGTGCCTTCCCCTCTTCCTTCTGTAAGTGCCTGACAAAGGCCTATGGTTCATGAGCAGGGGAGCTTATTAAATCGGTTAAGACGGCTTCTTCGATTATCTGCTCGTGGCCATAGAAATCATAGGAACTAGCCTCTCAAAGAAGCAATGGGAACTTGAAAACAGTGCAGTAGTTGCCCCTAAACAGCAATGTGATAGACTTGTCACTCTCAACCTTGCTCTCAACATTTCATATCTCATTATTTGTGTCAAATTTATTGTTAAAGTTAAATATTTTCCAAAAATGTTTTGGATTTACATATCTCTCCCTCCAGTGACATGGTTTGCTTCCTTCATCATCGTCTCTTGACTGAACATTTGAACATTACTGGTTCTGTCTGAGATCATTATTGCCTTTAGGGTCTCTTCATTAATGTGTTCAAAAGAAAATATGATCTGGATTTATGTTGTTACTCTGGTTTTGTTTTAAATTTTTGTGCTCTGTTTTTGTTTACTACAATTTCAGATAGGAATTAATAATGAATCAGAATCAGATGTATCCCCCTGTAGATGCGTTGTTGTTCAAGACCCTAATTTAATGGTTCCTCTACTGCAAGTTTAAGATAATACATCCAGATTTAATGACTCATCAAGTATTATGCTTCATTATGTTGAGTTCACTTTTTATTAAATTCAGATAGAGTTTATCCAAGATCCCTTCCTCTAGTGAGTTGGCAATTCACCGATGAATGCTAAACAACAACCGTAATATCTGGGCAGGGAAAATTTGTCACTCAATGTGTTGATAGATAACATGAAAAATGTGAACATGTTGTGAAATTCTAGGGGCACATTATGCATTAAGTAAAAATTGAGAAATTGTTCTGTACTATGTACATGCACTGTATACAGCTGTTCCTGTTTTCAGAACCAATATGTTTATCACAAGTTCTGTGGCATTTGTTAGCATGGTGCAAATGAAATTCTTGTAATTTTGTACAAAACCTCACTGTATTTATAGGTATGTATGTATGTATGTATGTTTGTGTACATATATATATCTGTCTTGAGTGCTAATCAGTGAACAAATGATAAAATATTGGCGTGGTGGGAAAGGTTTGTACAGTCTTTACAGTCTTTACAGTCTTCTTACCTATTCAATAGTCTATTAGGTGTAATTGTGAATTGTGTCAACAGGAACTGACAGTGTCAACCTGACAGCATTCAGTGTGCTGGTGTAGGCTGTTAATTAGCTGAACTTTAAGTCTTGTACAAATGTATAGACATTGTATTGTTATGTCCTGTGTAAATCCTATCAAGCTGTGTATGTGTTTCATGCATTGAAAAGATTTTGGTAGTTTTCATATTCCTTTAATGTCACCTGATGATAGATCATGAAACTCATTTAATTATGAATTAATAATATAGTCATTTGATATATTTTCATTTAGCATGATTCGCTATTGTTGAGATCATGGAAACATGTGCCTCTAGTTGAGAAAAATGTCTCATGTTCTTGTTTGCCATGCAAACAAACTCAGCTAGACAAAATATTTGATTCACAAACAATGATCAGAAATTTGCATGAGTTTTTGTAGGTATTTAATATTTTGTTCAAGGGGCCAAGGATCTCCTGCATTTTTTCTTATTTGGCTTTCGAGGAAACAAGAGGGAACTTCCTATTTATATAGTTGATTCTCTGTTCAGTAAAAGAATCGTCATTTTACAAATTTCAGGGCCTTGCCTCTCTACCTCACATTAAATTTCAATGAATCCGAATTCTCTGTTCTTCAGATAACTGTTCAACATGTTTCTAATGCAGAGCTGAAAACAAAAGTTTTATCTTTTTGTAATTATCTTGGTCTGTACCACTTTTATTGATGTGTTTATCAGTTCATGGTTTTACGAAACTGTCCACCTTAGACTTTACACTCCTGCAAGTGTAACCATACTCATTACGTATTTGAGCCTGTGTAAAGTGTTATGGGTACGAAAGAATACAGTTTCCTTCCACTAGTTACTTGATATGGAAGACAACCAGTTCTGACCGTTTAATTCTGTTATTTGCAAACATTTGCACTTTGTTAAAACTGCTGTACAGTAAACCCTTGCCAGTTGTGATTTAAGTTTCACTCCTCTTCCTTCAATGAGACAGCAACTTAATATCCAATGGAGTAAAGCACATCATTTGTTCCTTTTGCTAGTGCTGACTGACCCTTATTTGTATGAGAATGTGACTTGTGGGAATACCTACCAAATCTTTTTGAAATAATTTTCTTCGGTTTGCCAAAGAAGGACAAAGTTCTGGATTAAAGCAATAACAACTGATTTCTTTTCCCTGTCTAAAGATTGGGTTTTTAACTGCTAGGCAGTACCTTTATTTATTTATCAATACTATTACTTAACTGAATTTTATGTTTGACAAGGTTAGGCAGTTGGGCATTGAAAAATGTGCTTATCTTATCTTATCTTACTTTCACTCCTGCTTTACCCCCTTCTTTTTTGGGGTGTGCTCCGTTTTATTGTTTGTTTCCCTCTTATTTTCCCTTTTTCATTTATTATGTGAAAATTTTCTGTGTTCACTTTTGTGTTCACAAGTGCCAAACAATGTCTAGCTAGAAGTTCTGTGAACCTTACTCTTTACTGCCTCAAAGTATCAGTGTATGGTAAAATTCCTTAGTCTTTACTCAAGTGTACAGTAGTTGAGGGAAGAGATTTGAATCTTACCTTATCTTAATTCAGACAATTAAAAATCCATCATTTTCAGTACCCATATTGTGAACTTCACTACTTGAAAGGATTGATAGCTCGATGTTGACTAATGTTCTTACAGCAACCTAAATTGGAAGGCATTGTTGAAATGGGGGTATAAGCTTCATCTTTTTGTATTATTGTTATTATTATCATTATTTCTTGTACATATTTTTTTATTTGTGATCTTTCTTGAGATTGATGACTTTTCTGCTGCCTTGCTTTATTGCCATGTCCCTTCACTGCTGGAGCCCAAAATGATTATTGTTTAGTTAGAGATTGGTACATGTTGTTATTAATTTTTTATTTAACTGTTCCCCCTTTGAGAAAATTTATCAATTCTTCTACTTTTTGTTCAAGAGAAACAACCCATCACCCCCCATTCAATTTTTACTCTTGAATGTTTGAATTGTAATCTTTTCCACTATCACAAATTTTCTGAAAGTTCTGCTTTTTGGTAATGCCGCTTCTTTGAATCATAACAAATTTTGTAGATATGTAGGAGTTTTCCTTTATTTTATAAGTTATTTGTAGGGAGCATTAAAAATATTGACGGGAAGAGTGCTAAATATTCAGTTCAAATGCTTGAAATTGCCTGCTGTGTACTTACCCATTGCACAGTGCATAGCTGTGAATTGAGTGAGTTTGCCCACTTGTTCTGCCATGGTCTAGTGGAACATTAGGTTGCATGTCAATTTAAAGCTGAATGTGTGCTCAGTGTTGAAGCACAATGTTTTAATTTGTCCTGTGCTAAATTTATTATGTTTGGAAACTCATTTTGTTGTCTCCATATTTTCATTTTTGTGTTTTAGCTGTGGATTACAAATGTTCTATCATCTGTCTGTGATTGTCAAACTGATTACTCATCTCTCCATCTGTGATACAAATGTTTAGGTAGAATGTGTGGATGGGAGGAAAAGGCCTCAAACAGTTCAATTTAAAAGAGCCAATGCTATACCATTTATCCTGGTTGTAAACACAGTATTACCTTGGAAACTCTTGTTTGAAGTATCGTCCCCATGTAAATGTAGAACTATCACTATTTGTTTTAGGCAACTGCCAAAATTGAGTAAAGATGAGATAAAAAAGTCAAAAATGAAACACTCATGCTGAAACAATGGAGAATGAAGGACAAGGGACCATAAGCATACTGAAGAGATGTCTGGCACTGAAGAGAGATGTGCGAAAAGTGTTTATACTAAACTTGTCCTAACAAGCAAATTAAAGAATGAAATTAAAATCACAACTTCCTTGACTCCTGCCCTACAATCTACAATGACATAGAAAATGTCATTGTTTCTAACCACATTGTTCAGGAGAATTGCACGGTAATTTGTACACAGCTATGGGAGCTAAACACTTTCAAGCCGTGGTTGTCCCAAAAGGACAGGGAGTGTGCAGGTGGGACTCTAAAGCACCCCAGACGTACCGTCAAGCGTAAGCCCACCAAAATCCAAGGTTTTCCGCCCAAAAATTTGCACCGCGCAGAGAGAAAATAATGTGCGTCCCTCGAAGCAAAATTCCCATACATTCAGTCCAGAAACGGACTCTAAGGATGACCAAGCCTTTGGCGCAAATACATATTCCCGCGCTCGCGTGTGCGGGCTAGGTGGCTTAGGGGCGTATTTTCTCACTAACGAAGTCCGGTAAAGGACTCCTAGGACTTGCTATGTGTTTTTTGGTCCCAGAAGAAGGAAAACTAACTGTGAGTTTGGTCGAAATCGGAGACAATTTTATTTCGGCCGAAAATCGCAAAAACGCAAAGGCTATAGCCTTTGCATTTTTATGATTTTGGGTCGATTTTTTTTTCTCTCCAAAATGTCGGGGGTTGTACAGGGGGACTCTAACGTACCCACAGACCAACCCCCAAGGGTCAGTTCGTCCGAAAATCCGGTTTTTCTGCGAGGGAATGCAGTATTCCTAATAGCGCGCAATGTGTTTGGGCGAGGTGGCTAAGGGGCCTATTTTCTCACTAATGAAGTCCGGTATAGGACTCCTAGGACTTGCTATGTGTTTTTTGGTTCCAGAAGGAGGTAACCTGTGAGTTTGGTCGAAATCCGAGACAATTTTTTTTCGACCGAAAATCGCAAAAACGCAAAGGCTATAGCCTTTGCATTTTTACGATTTTGGCTCGATTTTTTTTCTCTCCAAAATGACGGGGGTTGTACAGGGGGACTCTAACGTACCCACAGACCAACCCCCATGGGTCAGTTCGTCCGAAAATCCGGTTTGTCTGCGAGGGAATGCAGTATTCCTAATAGCGCGCAATGTGTGCGGGCGAGGTGGCTTAGGGGCGTATTTTCTCACTAACGAAGTCCGGTATAGGACTCCTAGGACTTGCTATGTGTTTTTTGGTCCCAGAAGAAGGAAACCTGTGAGTTTGGTCGAAATCAGAGACAATTTTATTTCGGCCGAAAATCGCAAAAACGCAAAGGCTATAGCCTTTGCATTTTTACGATTTTCGGTCGAAAACTGATTTGCTCCAAAATGACGGGGGTTGTGCAGGTGGACTCTAATGTACCCCTACACCCACCCCCGAGGGTAGGTTCGCACGAAAACCGGGGTTTTCAGCGAAAAATTCGCTATTCCTTAGAGCGCGCAACGAGTCCGCGCGAGGCGGCTTAGGGTGTGTGTAGTTTAAGCGTGCGCATGGATGCATGCATGCATGCATCGATGACAGTTCGCGAAGACCTGGAGGGGTGTTGAAGATCGCCGACAGGCTCAAATACATCCCTGCCTTGAGCAATAGCTCTGCCTAGGATTATTCCTCTGCTGGTTAAGCCGCGCTGGTTGAACGTCGCGCCCGTCCGGCCTCGCGCCGTTCACGCCCGGAACTTGTGAGGAATGGAAGCAGTGGGAGCGGGGAGGGAAAGGGTAGTCACGGTGGTTGAACGTGCCGCTTGCCACTTTCGCGCCTGAGAGGTAGGCAGACCATTTGACGCTTCGACGAGACGAAAACCGAGGCGTTTGGAGTTGGAGGCAGTTTGACCCGGAGGGAGCGCCCTCTGCCCTCCACGGCGTGCATCGAGGAAACACGGGAAGTCGGAGGTGAGTTCCCGTATTTTAAGTGTAATTGTGAAATTTGTTTTCAATGTGATATCGTGTAAATCACTTATTGCGAGAAGAAGGATTTGTTTTATTTATTGTGTAAATGTCATACATTTACATTTTATTTTGCTCGCGCTCGCGAGTAGAAATTGAACGCCCTTGCTTCCTGCATGTTCCTCATTTTCCTGAGAGCTTTGAATTAATCGACAGTTTTGGTTGTAACTCTTTAATGGAATTAATGCAATCGACATTTTATAATTTCCTTAGAACAGTAGACGGTGGTGGCCAATAGTGGCTTAGCGTAATGCAAAGCTAAACCAAACGACATAACCTGATCGTGTAACCCTCCCATAAGTAAGGTAACTGAGCTATTATCTAATACATTTCCGTTGATTGCACGCATATTGTAAGATTAAAATTAATTTAAAATATACTTCTTCGATTGTAAACGAAATTTTTCCATGCAGCTTTCTGCTGTTGTTGTGTAAAATTCATGTTTGCAGCCGGATTTTCTATTTCTCCTTATGTTCCTTTGTAGAAAATAACTTTTGATACAGTGTGTTGTATTTTTTGATCGACTTTGTCCTGCTTGCTTGTTTGAAGTAGTGTCAAGTTGTGAACCAACACATTTCTTTTTTCTTCCCAGTTGTAAATGCTGTCTTTATTATGCGCACTTCTGTGAGAGAAAAATATGGTTACGGATCCTTCAAAGTTTTCACCTTTTTTCTTTTATTTTGTTTCTGTTTCAGATTCTACTGAAAGAGTATTTGAGGGAAAATCCACTTGCTACTCGAGCTCCCAAGTTATTGCCTCAGCTCCACCAGTATATGAATCTCGATGGATCCCTTCCTTCCACCTTCTGCGGTAAGTTTACATTAGTACTTATTTAATTAGTCACCTGTGCTTTCTTCTTCTCACAGATGTCTCTATATAGTAGTTGTCCTTGATTTCATAGTATGAATCCAAACGGGAAACCCAAATGCTTCTTCAATAGTCAAGTGGAAAATCCAATTGGTGTTGCCTTGTCAATAAACATTCAACTCTGGTCTTTGAGATAAGTTAAATAAATAATAAATATTGTATGATCAACCTTTGTGTCAAAATTAATATTTAAGCCAAAAGTACAAAGCTTGAAAGGTACAAATGAAAAGAAACTGAAATGATTTTCTTGCCCGAGTTACTAAGCCTCTTAAGAAGTCTGTTGACTTCAGCCAACCATGGAGACAAATGGCTTCATTCACAAATTCTGATTATTTGATATCAATCAAATGCCTTGTGATGTATCACAGACTTTGTCCTCAAAATTCTTCCTGTTGAGTGAAGTGCCCTTCTCTAAGCTAGTTTTCATGTATTTGTCCTATCAAGCTGAGGTTATTACAGTACATAGTGTAACATGGATTTACGTTTACTCTGCCTGAAACCCTTGTGTAGCCTATTGATGTGAGAAGTGGTAGAAGGAGCTTTGATAACTCATCACTTTGAAACCTTAGATGCTTTTGAGGGTTAGCATTTCCCTGCCAAATATGTCTGCCATCTGTTGACATTCACGTGGGACTCGGTCTTGCTATTCAGGATTTTAAACTATCTGACCCTTAACAAGTACTTTGCATGTGCATATGTTGACAAGTTCCTGAGAGTTTAGCAACACCTCTCATGACTTTCTGGAGTCGCAAGGATTATTTACGGAAACATGTTGTTTCAGAGGTGGTACAAATTCTCTTTATTGATACGAATGTATACAACTATTCAGCTGCGTGTCACTATCCACATTACTCACATGGTCCTAGATAACAGCAATGGGACAAACTGTTTGTTGGTTCCAGCATGCCATCCCGAAGACTGCTCTTCTCCAAACGTACCCTCTGTTGAGGTTTTGTGGTGTCCAGCTGACCTGGAACATCGAAGTAAGAAATTACAATTTGTTGCAGATCATCCTCGGCAATGAACAAGTTTGAGGACAAAGCCAACTGAATTCAGCCACACATCCAAACAAGAGCTATATGCTCCTGATTGTTGCTATTTGGTAAGAAACAATCATGAATATCCTGTTTATTTCTATCACTTTTCTTGGTTCTCCCCTCGGCATAATACAGTTCTAACCCTTCCAACACGTGGCGAGCAGACACGTGCTGCCATTTCCGTGTGGCTTGGCCCATTTCTAACCCTGCCAACACGTGGCCGGCGATTAAGAAAAGGACAAAACTCTGAACAACGAACGTACTTACCTCTGCTTGATTCCTGTTGCCCGCAGCCCGACGTCGTTCTCGTCAGCATCCAGAAACGTGCAATGGGGGCCCGACAACAAGTGCATGGCGACCAAGCGTGTGAAATCCTGCAATATCCAAGATTTAGAGCTACGAGTGGCACGACCTGGCGATGGGCGTCACAGAACGACAGCAGGACAAAACGTACGTACCTTGTTTACTGGACGATCGCGGAGGTGCTTTGCTGGGCTGGCCCTTCTGGTCGATGGCGAGGAGCGAGGCTAAAGCTAGGACAATGCTGAAAGAAAAGCCAGGCTTGAAATTTACCTTTTTTAAAAACATTTGTGGACAGCGATGCGGGGCGAGGCGAGGCGCGCGGGACAGCCACAGCGGCAGGCAGCAGCAGGCCGGGTGCGCAGGCCGGCCGCCGGCCGCACCGGCACCGGCGGCGAGACAAGAGACACCCTTCCCTGCTGACTGCCCGCCCTCCACTGACGCTCCGGGCGGGCAGTCAGCAGGGAAGGGCGTCTCTTGTCTCGCCGCCGGTGCCGGTGCGGCCGGCGGCCGGCCTGCGCACCCGGCCTGCTGCTGCCTGCCGCTGTGGCTGTCCCGCGCGCCTCGCCTCGCCCCGCATCGCTGTCCACAAATGTTTTTAAAAAAGGTAAATTTCAAGCCTGGCTTTTCTTTCAGCATTGTCCTAGCTTTGAAAAATTTCCTTTTTCCATATTAATAATAACAAATTAACAGCTTCTCTTGCCCGATATTCTGCTGCACATAACCTTTGTCAATGTTAGCACATGTTTACTCTAACCTAATGTTTGCTTTAGGTTACCGAGATCGTAATACTCCTGGTACAGTATCAACATGGGAGGCCCTCTTAAGTTGAATGGTCAGGAAAGAAGCTTCTGCCGTCAGCCTTTTATCAGTTGTCCTTGGATGCACCAGCCTTCAAAAGTGTACCGTGTAAGTTATTTCTCTAACAATTTACGAGTCTCTTTCATTTTCCTGTGCAAACTTTACATATTCTTTTCTTTTCCAGCTGGTTGTGTTCATGCGACGACTATCCTGCTTACTGGAGATGGATAATAGAAAGTCTACGAGATTCCTCAGGTATGTCATGTTGTTCAATATTTATAAATTTCACATTCCATGGCATCAAAAATAATGAGACATTTGATACTGCTGGTCCAAGATTCACTCTTATTTTTATTTTATTTTTATTCAGGAGTGCTGCAATGCTTTGAGACCCATCACCAGCCAGAATAGAGTGCTCCTCCATGTTTCAAGAACATTTCATAGCAGAAGCCCTTGTCATTGCAAAAGGAAACTGGTGTGTATAGGGCGTATAAAGATTTAGTCCACCTGAAGCGTGCTTGTGCTAACTGCAGACCTGTGGAAATCACCCAACTGTTCACGCAGTAAGTTATCTCTCTGTCATCTTAGAACTGTAATTCAATGCATGATCAGATGTTAATTGATAATATTTCCCCACTGGGGTATGGCATTAGTCTGTTCAGACTGTCCCAGTAGATTTCTGTTATTGAACAGCTGTGGTTGAGAGGACCCTATGAGCAATGCGATGATGCTTTTGTAAATTGAAATAGTTTCTGCCTTATTGTTTTTGTGTATTTTTCCTATTTTGACATGGGGCTTGAATTTACTGTGTTGCTAAAATTGTTGAGATGGAAAGTTTGATTGGCTAACTGAAATATTGCTTTCTGCTATTTTAAACACAATGTTTGTTTTCACTTTTATGGCTTGATTAATCTAAAAAGCCCAAATTACATGGGCTGGCCTGCTAGCTTGTGTGAGTAGTGTTAAATAGGAAGCTCGCCTCTATCATTGTTTAGATCAGAAAAATAGCAGGCAAAGTGGCTCAGTACTTTTTGATGATGATGAATCTGCTGGCAGGCATAGTATTTTGTAACTATTTTGTAATGAGTGGCTCAATGTAGGGAACTGAATTAAATTGGCGAGGTGCACAAGTTGCTGGGCACAAGAAGCTAAAAAAGGATGTGTTGAGTCTTTTCCATGATTACACTGTTTATCATTTATCTACTCTTATGACGCTTGTCCCACTATTCATGGTAAGATTCTATGAAGGACTTTTTAACTTGTTATTTTGTTTGTAATTTTAAGTAGCCATTTCAAAACACTGCCTTTCGGGTTATGACGTTGACAAAACAACAACCATGTTAATTTTACTTTTTTCCATCATGTTTTGTTTCTCATCAACTTCTTCTAATGGCAAACTAGTTCGGTACATAATTTCTAGCTTCTGCTATTAAAATTATGGTCTAAAGTAATCCTTATGTATTTAGATATAAGAATGGTAAATATTGTGTTTGCGGCTGTAACCTGTATACAATGGTATGATCTGATAAACCGTCTGAATTTTATCCTGATGAAAATAATAAAAAATAAATAGCCCTCTTCACATTGTCAACTGAATACTTTATTTAGTCTTCGACAATATGTTGTTCCCTAATGATCGGGACTTAAGAAAAATATACTCGGTTGGGACTTAACCTAACCAGCACAACGTCTCGCCAGGCGAGATTATTTGGGACGGTTCTTCATTTTTTTCTCGATGTAAACGATGGCTCTCGGACAAATTAACCCTCGGGGATCGGTCTAGGGATACTTTAGAGTGCCCGGCCCACCCCAGTCATATTAGAGGAGTAAAAAAAAAAAAAAAAATCGGCCGGGACTTGAACCTGCAAAACGTCTCGCCAGCCGAGATAGTTTGGGACGGGGAAGGTGCGTTAACCATCTCGGCTGGCGGGACGCACACCGTTCGGCGGTGCGAACTGGAATCCCTATCTACCGGCCATTTTCAGCGCCAAGAGGCAAGAACGGAGTCGGAGCGGAGGTCGCCTCTGCCGGCCCCGTCCATGCGGTAGATAGGGATTCCAGTTCGCACCGCCGAACGGTGTGCGTCCCGCCAGCCGAGATGGTTAACGCACCTTCCCCCCGTCCCAAATCATCTCGGCTGGCGAGACGTTTTGCAGGTTCAAGTCCCGGCCGAATTTTTTTTTTTCCTCCTCTAATTGCACATTTGAAAATTGGCGGGCCGGAACCGGAAATGGCAACACTAGTTCCAACTTTCGCCGCCCCCCGAAGCAGCACCGTCGCAAAACCTTCGAAACACGCACAAAACGAGCATTTGGCGACGGTGCTGCTTCGGGGGGCGGCGAAAGTTGGAACTAGTGTTGCCATTTCCGGTTCCGGCCCGCCAATTTTCAAATGTGCAATTCGTCACTTTAGTTCCGACTTTCGCCGCCACCGAAGCAGCACTGTCGCAAAACCTTCGAAAAACGCAAAAATCGAGCATTTGGCGACGGTGCTGCTTCGGGGGCGGCCAAAGTCGGAACTATTGTTGCCATTTCCGTTTCCGCCCCGCCAATTTTCAAATGTGTGTCCGACAGCCGAGATGGTTAACGCACCTTCCCCCCGTCCCAAATAATCTCGCCTGGCGAGACGTTGTGCTGGTTAGGTTAAGTCCCAACCGAGTATATTTTTCTTAAGTCCCGATCATTAGGGAACAACATATTGTCGAAGACTAAATAAAGTATTCAGTTGACAATGTGAAGAGGGCTATTTATTTTTATTATTTTCATCAGGATAAAATTCAGACGGTTTATCAGATCATACCATTGTATACAGGTTACAGCCGCAAACACAATATTTACAATTCTTATATCTAAATACATAAGGATTACTTTAGACCATAATTTTACTAGCAGAAGCTAGAAATTATGTACCGAACTAGTTGCCATTAGAAGAAGTTGATGAGAAACAAAACATGATGGAAAAAGTAAAATTAACATGGTTGTTGTTTTGTCAACGTCATAACCGGAAAGGCAGTGTTTTGAAATGGCTACTTGAAATTACATACAAAATAACAAGTTAAAAAGTCCTACATAGAATCTTACCATGAATAGTGGGACAAGCGTCATAAGAGTAAATAAATGATAAACAGTGTAATCATGGAAAAGACTCAACACTTTCTATTTTAGCTTCTTGTGCCCAACAACTTGTGCACTTTGCCAATTTAATTCAGTTCCCTACATTGAGCCACTCATTACAAAATAGTTACAAAATACTATGCCTGCCAGCAGATTCATCATCATCAAAAAGTACTGAGCCACTTTGCCTGCTATTTTTCTGATCTAAACAATGATAGAGGCGAGCTTCCTGTTTAACACTACTCACACAAGCTAGCAGGCCAGCCCATGTAATTTGGGCTTTTTAGATTAATCAAGCCATAAAAGTGAAAACAAACATTGTGTTTAAAATAGCAGAAAGCAATATTTCAGTTAGCCAATCAAACTTTCCATCTCAACAATTTTAGCAACACAGTAAATTCAAGCCCCATGTCAAAATAGGAAAAATACACAGAACAATAAGGCAGAAACTATTTCAATTTACAAAAGCATCATCGCATTGCTCATAGGGTCCTCTCAACCACAGCTGTTCAATAACAGAAATCTACTGGGACAGTCTGAACAGACTAATGCCATACCCCAGTGGGGAAATATTATCAATTAACATCTGATCATGCATTGAATTACAGTTCTAAGATGACAGAGAGATAACTTACTGCGTGAACAGTTGGGTGATTTCCACAGGTCTGCAGTTAGCACAAGCACGCTTCAGGTGGACTAAATCTTTATACGCCCTATACACACCAGTTTCCTTTTGCAATGACAAGGGCTTCTGCTATGAAATGTTCTTGAAACATGGAGGAGCACTCTATTCTGGCTGGTGATGGGTCTCAAAGCATTGCAGCACTCCTGAATAAAAATAAAATAAAAATAAGAGTGAATCTTGGACCAGCAGTATCAAATGTCTCATTATTTTTTGATGCCATGGAATGTGAAATTTATAAATATTGAACAACATGACATACCTGAGGAATCTCGTAGACTTTCTATTATCCATCTCCAGTAAGCAGGATAGTCGTCGCATGAACACAACCAGCTGAAAAGAAAAGAATATGTAAAGTTTGCACAGGAAAATGAAAGAGACTCGTAAATTGTTAGAGAAATAACTTACACGGTACACTTTTGAAGGCTGGTGCATCCAAGGACAACTGATAAAAGGCTGACGGCAGAAGCTTCTTTCCTGACCATTCAACTTAAGAGGGCCTCCCATGTTGATACTGTACCAGGAGTATTACGATCTCGGTAACCTAAAGCAAACATTAGGTTAGAGTAAACATGTGCTAACATTGACAAAGGTTATGTGCAGCAGAATATCGGGCAAGAGAAGCTGTTAATTTGTTATTATTAATATGATAGAGGGAAATATTTCCAAGCTAGGACAATGCTGAAAAGAAAAGCCAGGCTTGAAATTTACCTTTTTTAAAAACATTTGTGGACAGCGATGCGGGGCGAGGCGAGGCGCGCGGGACAGCCACAGCGGCAGGCAGCAGCAGGCCGGGTGCGCAGGCCGGCCGCCGGCCGCACCGGCACCGGCGGCGAGACAAGAGACGCCCTTCCCTGCTGACTGCCCGCCCGGAGCGTCAGTGAAGGGCGGGCAGTCAGCAGGGAAGGGCGTCTCTTGTCCCGCCGCCGGTGCCGGTGCGGCCGGCGGCCGGCCTGCGCACCCGGCCTGCTGCTGCCTGCCGCTGTGGCTGTCCCGCGCGCCTCGCCTCGCCCCGCATCGCTGTCCACAAATGTTTTTAAAAAAGGTAAATTTCAAGCCTGGCTTTTCTTTTCAGCATTGTCCTAGCTTTAGCCTCGCTCCTCGCCATCGACCAGAAGGGCCAGCCCAGCAAAGCACCTCCGCGATCGTCCAGTAAACAAGGTACGTACGTTTTGTCCTGCTGTCGTTCTGTGACGCCCATCGCCAGGTCGTGCCACTCGTAGCTCTAAATCTTGGATATTGCAGGATTTCACACGCTTGGTCGCCATGCACTTGTTGTCGGGCCCCATTGCACGTTTCTGGATGCTGACGAGAACGACGTCGGGCTGCGGGCAACAGGAATCAAGCAGAGGTAAGTACGTTCGTTGTTCAGAGTTTTGTCCTTTTCTTAATCGCCGGCCACGTGTTGGCAGGGTTAGAAATGGGCCAAGCCACACGGAAATGGCAGCACGTGTCTGCTCGCCACGTGTTGGAAGGGTTAGAACTGTATTATGCCGAGGGGAGAACCAAGAAAAGTGATAGAAATAAACAGGATATTCATGATTGTTTCTTACCAAATAGCAACAATCAGGAGCATATAGCTCTTGTTTGGATGTGTGGCTGAATTCAGTTGGCTTTGTCCTCAAACTTGTTCATTGCCGAGGATGATCTGCAACAAATTGTAATTTCTTACTTCGATGTTCCAGGTCAGCTGGACACCACAAAACCTCAACAGAGGGTACGTTTGGAGAAGAGCAGTCTTCGGGATGGCATGCTGGAACCAACAAACAGTTTGTCCCATTGCTGTTATCTAGGACCATGTGAGTAATGTGGATAGTGACACGCAGCTGAATAGTTGTATACATTCGTATCAATAAAGAGAATTTGTACCACCTCTGAAACAACATGTTTCCGTAAATAATCCTTGCGACTCCAGAAAGTCATGAGAGGTGTTGCTAAACTCTCAGGAACTTGTCAACATATGCACATGCAAAGTACTTGTTAAGGGTCAGATAGTTTAAATCCTGAATAGCAAGACCGAGTCCCACGTGAATGTCAACAGATGGCAGACATATTTGGCAGGGAAATGCTAACCCTCAAAAGCATCTAAGGTTTCAAAGTGATGAGTTATCAAAGCTCCTTCTACCACTTCTCACATCAATAGGCTACACAAGGGTTTCAGGCAGAGTAAACGTAAATCCATGTTACACTATGTACTGTAATAACCTCAGCTTGATAGGACAAATACATGAAAACTAGCTTAGAGAAGGGCACTTCACTCAACAGGAAGAATTTTGAGGACAAAGTCTGTGATACATCACAAGGCATTTGATTGATATCAAATAATCAGAATTTGTGAATGAAGCCATTTGTCTCCATGGTTGGCTGAAGTCAACAGACTTCTTAAGAGGCTTAGTAACTCGGGCAAGAAAATCATTTCAGTTTCTTTCATTTGTACCTTTCAAGCTTTGTACTTTTGGCTTAAATATTAATTTTTGACACAAAGGTTGATCATACAATATTTATTATTTATTTAACTTATCTCAAAGACCAGAGTTGAATGTTTATTGACAAGGCAACACCAATTGGATTTTCCACTTGACTATTGAAGAAGCATTTGGGTTTCCCGTTTGGATTCATACTATGAAATCAAGGACAACTAATATATAGAGACATGTGTGAGAAGAAGAAAGCACAGTTGACTAATTAAATAATTACTAATGTAAACTTACCGCAGAAGGTGGAAGGGAAGGGATCCATCGAGATTCATATACTGGTGGAGCTGAGGCAATAACTTGGGAGCTCGAGTAGCAAGTGGATTTTCCTCAAATACTCTTTCAGTAGAATCTGAAACAGAAACAAAATAAAAGAAAAAGGTGAAAACTTTGAAGGATCCGTAACCATATTTTTCTCTCACAGAAGTGCGCATAATAAAGACAGCATTTACAACTGGGAAGAAAAAAGAAATGTGTTGGTTCACAACTTGACACTACTTCAAACAAGCAAGCAGGACAAAGTCGATCAAAAAATACAACACACTGTATCAAAAGTTATTTTCTACAAAGGAACATAAGGAGAAATAGAAAATCCGGCTGCAAACATGAATTTTACACAACAACAGCAGAAAGCTGCATGGAAAAATTTCGTTTACAATCGAAGAAGTATATTTTAAATTAATTTTAATCTTACAATATGCGTGCAATCAACGGAAATGTATTAGATAATAGCTCAGTTACCTTTTACTTATGGGAGGGTTACACGATCAGGTTATGTCGTTTGGTTTAGCTTTGCATTACGCTAAGCCACTATTGGCCACCACCGTCTACTGTTCTAAGGAAATTATAAAATGTCGATTGCATTAATTCCATTAAAGAGTTACACCCAAAACTGTCGATTAATTCAAAGCTCTCAGGAAAATAAGGAACATGCAGGAAGCAAGGGCGTTCAATTTCTACTCGCGAGCGCGAGCAAAATAAAATGTAAATGTATGACATTTACACAATAAATAAAACAAATCCTTCTTCTCGCAATAAGTGATTTACACGATATCACATTGAAAACAAATTTCACAATTACACTTAAAATACGGGAACTCACCTCCGACTTCCCGTGTTTCCTCGATGCACGCCGTGGAGGGCAGAGGGCGCTCCCTCCGGGTCAAACTGCCTCCAACTCCAAACGCCTCGGTTTTCGTCTCGTCGAAGCGTCAAATGGTCTGCCTACCTCTCAGGCGCGAAAGTGGCAAGCGGCACGTTCAACCACCGTGACTACCCTTTCCCTCCCCGCTCCCACTGCTTCCATTCCTCACAAGTTCCGGGCGTGAACGGCGCGAGGCCGGACGGGCGCGACGTTCAACCAGCGCGGCTTAACCAGCAGAGGAATAATCCTAGGCAGAGCTATTGCTCAAGGCAGGGATGTATTTGAGCCTGTCGGCGATCTTCAACACCCCTCCAGGTCTTCGCGAACTGTCATCGATGCATGCATGCATGCATCCATGCGCACGCTTAAACTACACACACCCTAAGCCGCCTCGCGCGGACTCGTTGCGCGCTCTAAGGAATAGCGAATTTTTCGCTGAAAACCCCGGTTTTCGTGCGAACCTACCCTCGGGGGTGGGTGTAGGGGTACATTAGAGTCCACCTGCACAACCCCCGTCATTTTGGAGCAAATCAGTTTTCGACCGAAAATCGTAAAAATGCAAAGGCTATAGCCTTTGCGTTTTTGCGATTTTCGGCCGAAATAAAATTGTCTCTGATTTCGACCAAACTCACAGGTTTCCTTCTTCTGGGACCAAAAAACACATAGCAAGTCCTAGGAGTCCTATACCGGACTTCGTTAGTGAGAAAATACGCCCCTAAGCCACCTCGCCCGCACACATTGCGCGCTATCAGGAATACTGCGTTCCCTCGCAGAAAAACCGGATTTTCGGACGAACTGACCCTTGGGGGTTGGTCTGTGGATACGTTAAAGTCCCCCTGTACAACCCCCGACATTTTGGAGAGAGAAAAAAATCGACCCAAAATCATAAAAATGCAAAGGCTATAGCCTTTGCGTTTTTGCGATTTTCGGCCGAAATAAAATTGTCTCGGATTTCGACCAAACTCACAGGTTACCTTCTTCTGGGACGAAAAAACACATAGCAAGTCCTAGGAGTCCTTTACCGGACTTCGTTAGTGAGAAAATACGCCCCTAAGCCACCTCGCCCGCACACATTGCGCGCTATTAGGAATACTGCATTCCCTCGCAGACAAACCGGATTTTCGGACGAACTGACCCATGGGGGTTGGTCTGTGGGTACGTTAGAGTCCCCCTGTACAACCCCCGTCATTTTGGAGAGAAAAAAAAAATCGAGCCAAAATCGTAAAAATGCAAAGGCTATAGCCTTTGCGTTTTTGCGATTTTCGGTCGAAAATAAAGTGTCTCGGATTTCGACCAAACTCACAGGTTACCTCCTTCTGGAACCAAAAAACACATAGCAAGTCCTAGGAGTCCTATACCGGACTTCATTAGTGAGAAAATAGGCCCCTTAGCCACCTCGCCCAAACACATTGCGCGCTATTAGGAATACTGCATTCCCTCGCAGAAAAACCGGATTTTCGGACGAACTGACCCATGGGGGTTGGTCTGTGGGTACGTTAGAGTCCCCCTGTACAACCCCCGTCATTTTGGAGAGAAAAAAAAAATCGACCCAAAATCGTAAAAAAGCAAAGGCTATAGCCTTTGCGTTTTTGCGATTTACGGTCGAAAAAAAACTGTCTCGGATTTCGACCAAACTCACAGGTTACCTCCTTCTGGAACCAAAAAACACATAGCAAGTCCTAGGAGTCCTATACCGGACTTCGTTAGTGAGAAAATAGGCCCCTAAGCCACCTCGCCCGAACTCGATGTGACGGATAGCCAATAACACAACGCACATTTTTATTTAAAGAAACAACACAACTTAAAATTGGTGTGGCGGCCACTACTGCCACCGACGCAACGCCGCTACACGGCCGTACTGAGGAAGTCGAGTTGCGTTCGGACGCAGCGGCCCGATGCTATGTCCTGAGCGCTGGCCGCAAGCTCGGTGCCGCCGAACTCGATCCTGGCCACGATCTCTCTCGTCTTGGGCGTGTCCCCGTTCAGAGCGCGCCGGCCGTACTCGCTGTCCAGGGTGAGACGGAGCGTGCCGCAGCGCGTCACCCCGGCGTCCGTCACAAACTGGGGAAAACAAAAAAAATCTGGTGTGAAGCGATCACGGCCGGCGAGGTCTGTCCGTGCGGCGCGGCGGACGCGGGCTGACCTTGGGTGGGCTGGAGTCGCTGCAGCAGTAGATGTGGATGATGATGTTGGTCTGGCGCGCGCTGGCCGGCGTGTAGCTGCGCGTCACCGCCTCCCCGGGGCCCAGCGGCTGGTCGGCCACCACCAGCACGTCCAACACGTCGCAGCACCACGTCGAGCCGTCGGACAGCGTGACAAGTTTGTCTGTGACAGACACCCATGCATGCACCAGGTCAGCAGCTCAGATCGAACAAAGATGTCGAAAACATGTCAATGACGGGTGTATATCGTTTGTCCGACCTCTTTTTGTCCGACCCGGCCGAATTATTTTCTGCCGTCCGTGATACGATCAAAAATTTTGTCCGACTTCCGTTTTGTCCGACCCGTGTACACCGCCACGAGCACAGGCAGAACGGAGTCTACATCGGTTTTCTGCAGACAGCTGCGGGACCGGGGTACAATTTCCCCCCCCCCCCCCCCCCCCCCCCCGCCCGAAGTCGTTGCGCGCTTCTGGGTCCAACAAAAAACACAAAGCAAGTCCAAAGAGCCCTATACCGGACTTCGTTAGTGAGAAAAGCAGCCCCTAAGCCACCTGGCCCAGACTCGTTGCGCGCTATCGGGAATAAGAATTTTCCCTGAAAACCCCGGTCTCCGCGCGAACCTACCGTCGGGGATTGCTCTAGGGGTACATAAGAGTCCTACTGCACAACCCCCGTCATTTTGAAGCAAATTCGTTTGCGGCCGAAAATCGTAAAAAATGCAAAGGCTATAGCCTTTGCGTTTTTGCGATTTTCGGTCGAAAAACAATTGTCTCCGATTTCGACCAAACTCACAGGTTACCTAGTTCTGGGACCAAAAAACAAATAGGAAGTCCTAGGAGTCCTATACTGTACTTCGTTAGTGAGAAAATAGGCCTCTTAGCCACCTCGTCCGCACACATTGCGCGCTATCAGGAATACTGCCTTGCCTCGCAGACAAACAGGGTTTGCGGACGAACTGACCCTTGGGGGTTGGTCTAGGGGTACGTTAGAGTCCCCCTGCACAACCCCCGTCATTTTGGAGCAAATTCGTTTTCGGCCGAAAATCGTAAAAAATGCAAAGGCTATAGCCTTTGCGTTTTTGCGATTTTCGGTCGAATAAAAATTGTCTCCAATTTCGACCAAACTCACAGGTTACCTAGTTCTGGGACCAAAAAACAAATAGCAAGTCCTAGGAGTCCTATACCGGATTTCGTTAGTGAGAAAATAGGCCTCTTAGCCACCTCGCCCGCACACATTGCGCGCTATCAGGAATACTGCATTGCCTCGCAGACAAACAGGGTTTGCGGACGAACTGACCCTTGGGGGTTGGTCTATGGGTACGTTAGAGTCCCCCTGCACAACCCCCGTCATTTTGGAGCAAATTCGTTTCCGGCCGAAAATCGTAAAAAATGCAAAGGCGTTTTTGCGTTTTTGCGATTTTCGGTTGAGAAAAACTTGTCTCCGATATCGACCAAACTCACAGGTTATCTTTTTCTGGGACCAAAATAAAACACATAGCAAGTCCAAGGAGCCCTTTACCGGACTTTACTTGCCCCTAGACCACTAGGCCGTCGGCTATTGTGCCCCTGGCTAGCTCTAGCTGGGCCTGGCTCACCTTGAGGGTGCTGGCCGGGCTGGAAGCGCTTGAGTACGCCCACGCCCAGGGTGTGCTTGGAGCGTCGCGACGCCACGAGGCTCGGGTCGAGGCCGAAGAGGACGGCGCCGCGGAGCGTGGTCAGCCCAACGGCTTGCGGGACCACTACCTGCCGACACGCACACAAACATACACACACACACGCACGGGGCGCTCGGTATCTGGATAGCAAGTGTTTTAAACCGATGCAATTCACTCGACGAACTGACGGATGTCCACATTGTCAAGGGTCAAGCGAATTACACTGGAGGAAAAAAATGTGAACTAACACCTTTGTATTTGTTTGGCAGAAATTATTAGCAAGTAATGTCTGTGCCAAGGCATTAAAAAACCCTATGGACGTTAAAACTAGCCAGGCAAGCCTTCGGCTTGAATGCTGAGCTCAATCCCGCCTTAAGAACAATACATTTGTAAGATCGGCTTTTATACTGGTGCTCATCGTTTGTCGGCTCACCTTCACGCGGGACCCGAACTGCGAGCGGACTCGGCTCTGCAGCATGAGCGACTGGGCGAAGCCGCCCACGAGGAAAAGGTACTGGATGGGGCCGGCGCGCAGCAGGCGCGGGCTGCGCAGCACCTCCTCCACCTGCTGGCACACCTGGTCCAGCGTGGGCCGGAACAGGTCGGCCATGAGCTGCGGCGACAGCCTCAGCATCCCCTGGCTGGACCACGACACCTCGCCGGGCCGGCCGAACTTGCGCAGCGCGTGCTCGACCTCCTTGCCGCGGAACTTGCGGTACGCCTCGACGAACGCGAAGGGCGGGAAGAGGGTGAGGGGCGCGTCGCGGTCCGGGTCGGCCGAGCGCTTGCGCGCCTCGAACGAGAGCAGCAGCTCGACGTAGGCGGCGGGCCGCTTGCGCCGGAAGTGCGACATGAAGTCGGCGCCGAACACGGCGCTCAGCAGGCGCTCGAACTCGCGGTCCACGCCGAGCGAGCCGCACGCGCCGCCGCTCGCCTTGTGCAGCTCGCGCAGCGTGGCGCGCGCGCCGCTCAGCTCGTGCACCGTGATGTCCACCGTGCCGCCGCCGCAGTCCACCACCATGTACTGCGTCCTGCACGCCTGCTGCTCCTGCTGCTGACCGTCCAGCACCAGCGAGGACAGCGGCGCCGCGGGGCCGTCGCCCGCCTGCTGCAGCTGGTGCAGCAGCTGGTGCAGCCGCAGCTGCCGGCAGCACAGCGAGGCCGCCTCCGGCTCCAGGACGATGAGCAGGTCCTCGGGGTGGTCGGGGCTCGCCAGGCCGGCCTGTGCGTAAGACATGAGAGAGAGAGAGAGAGCGTCATCATATGGGCAGCACACGCACTGTCAAAAATATTTTACAACACTTTTCGTAATTTGTGATTTACACATAACACAAATTGATATCGTAACTTTACGACATTTATCATGGAAAATTTTCCCGTAACCCTTGCAAAGATTTCTCACAGTGACTGGAAATAACATTGCCCACGACAACCGTGACAGTTTGCCGTCCTAAACGAGCTAAGCAAACTGGAGGCTCGGCGCGGGGTAGGCAGGCCTGTTGCGCGCGCCTGTGCAGCGGGCCTGCCTACCCCTCCAGGCGCTCACTCCGCCAGCTCAGCTCACCAGGTGCGCGGCCTCGCGGAGCAGCTGCGTGGCCGACGGCCCCCAGAGCGCGGGGACGGTCAGCACCCAGCGCACGGACTGCGCGAGCGCGAGGTCAGCGTCCCCCTGGTCGGCGGCGGACAGCTCGGCCAGGGCGCGCTGCCGGAGGTGTCCCAGCGACAGGCTGAGCACGGTGAGGGCCGACACCTGCCGCCCGTTGGCCGCCGTCAGAGTCGTCTCGCGGGTCAGCGTCTGCGATCACACAATTGAAAAAAAAAGGAAGATTACCACCGGAGCTGAAAGTTTGAGGACCAGTGAAAAACAATTTGTCTGTATATGTCCATCTTTTTAGTTTACGCACCAGTGGACTTTCTTTTAGCTTCATAGGTACATAATATAACTAACTGCGAGCTATGGCTGCTGCTACATACATTGTTTTCTGCGAGTCGCCTCTAATCAATCCCTACCGTCTGGCTGATGAGTGCCATCTTGAACTTGTCGAAGTAGAGCCACCGCTTGGCATGGTCCGGGTGCAGGTCGTGGAAGGTGTCCCTGGCCAGGAAGCCGAACGAGTGGAAGGCGCCGTCGGGCGTGAGGAGCAGCGCCGTGGGGGCCTTCTCGTTGTGCAGCCCGGGGTCTCCACCTGCAGCAGGAGCAGGCGCAGTGCTGCTGAACCCAGGGGGAATTGAGGGTCGAACTACAGTGTATTGTTTTCTGAACTTTGGTGAACTTCGATTAGTTCAGCAAGGACATCGACCTTTTCAATGCCTTTGGCCAATTTTATGTTCGACTTATTTTTTCGCGCGGTACATTTAAAGCGATTTAACGTCAAGGTGGAGTCCTAGGCCGCGGCCGCCTCTTTCGGACACCGCGGGCCGGCCGGAGAGCGTGCCGCGGTGCCGCGGTACCGCGTCGCGTGCCGGTCCGGAACGCCGCCGCCCGGTGGCGCTATCTACGGGGAATGCGGCAAAGCTACGATCGGCATGTCTTGTGGCGCCCCAGTCGCGTTGCGCACCCGGCGAGCAGCGCGGCCAGGAGGTGGCAGGAATGCGGGCCGCGGCGCGAGCGCGAGGCGAGCCGCGTTCTCGTCGCGTCGCGTCCCGTCGTCATGACGACAAGATTACCGGGGAGGCGGGGCGCGGCGGGGCTGGCCAGGGCAGTCAGGGGCGCCAAGGTTTAAGCGGTCCTACGTAACGTCACTGCTCCGGTCCAGCCCGCTTTAAACGCTCTCGGCTAATCGAAAAGTCAACGAGAATGAGATAAATTGGAGACCTGCTCACGACGAGCGGCACCATGCTTATCTGATTTGATTTTATTCCCGTCCAGTGACACCTCTGCTGAGGAGCACGTAGGACAAATACAGAAAAAATGGATACGTAAATAAATGATAATTTTGAAAAAGGCCATGTTTTAACCGCAGACCTACGGCGGCTTTCCATTCGTTTTGCGGTGTACTGTCGCATCTGTCCCTTTGGGGCTCGGCTTATCGCCGCCGTGGGCGTGGCTCCCCTAACGGTGACGCCCGTCCTGACGTCACTCTCGACGCGCGCCAAGAACAGGAGTTGCAGGACCTCCAAGGACACTCACAGGAGGAAAAGTTAAAGTCACTGTACCCGGTGTTCAGACGGCCGAGGAGGTACCCTCCCCACCTCGCCGTGTCCTGGACCAGACGGGGGCCTCTCTCTCTCGTTCTCTTTCCCTCTTTCTCTCTCCTTAACCCTCTCTCCGCGCACTCCTTCTAGCAGCCCCCCTCCCAATTCCCCCATTCCTGCCGCCCCCCCCCCTCTTCACCCTGAAGCCGCCCGGCCGGTCGACCGTGGGTGCCGGGGCCGATATTTTGTGTTGCTGAGGAACAGGTTTCACGCCGGGCCACCGCAGTGGCCACAGCATCACAGCATCCTACGGGGAATAAAGGTGCTCGAGACGAGACGAGACGTGCAGTGCAGTAAGTTTTCAGACTCTCTTTCGAGAGGCCTCATTGCGCTGTGCGGCGGGGGGGGGGGGGGGGAGCGGAGCGGGAGGGTGGGGGGCCCTCCGAGCTTAGCGGCGCGGGGCGCGGCGCGTCATGGGCCGGCCGCACACCGTCCCGCCCCGCCCCGCCGCCACCCACCGCTACCCGCCGCGACCCGCGGTCCTGCCCGCACGATTCGCGACTCGAGGCGAGGCGAGACTTTGCGGTAGGTGGGTGTTGCAGGCACAAGTCGGCCAGCCCAGCCCACCTCCTGCGGGGAGCTGTGCGCCGGGCCCGAGGCGGACCCACGAACACACCGACCACCGCAGCTTCGCGGCGCGCTGCCCTGCGCGCGGTGCGGCGCGGCGCCGCGGTGGCGACGGGAGTGGCAGTGAAAGGCCCTCCCCCCTCCACCCTGCTCCACCGCCTTGCGAGAACGACATCAAACCTTCCCACTTGCGCATCATGTGGATGTTGCAGTCCAGGTCCCGGGTGTAGCAGAAGGCGTAGCCGCTGTAGGTCGTGCCGAAGTCGATGGCCACGACGACCTGGTGCGACGGCGCCGGATTCGAACCTGCAAAGGGAGAGCATTAGACTAAGTGTAAGCAGGACGGCGGGGCGCAGCAGGATGCAGCAGGACGCAGTAGCTCTGCGCACGCACTCACCGGGGGAGGCGACGCCGGCGCCGGGCAGCGACGCGCCCAGGGCGGCGTCGAGGGAGGCGTCAAGGGAGGCGCTCGCCGTCACCGATTCGAGGGCGCGGCCCGAGAGGTCCTCGTCCACGGACGCTCGGACGGAAGGAGACCTGCGGGCCACGAGCAGACAATCGTTGTAGTGCTTGTGGATTATACATCGGGGTGCCCTGACCTCTGGGCTGCTGCTCGGGGCGTAAAGCTAAGCCGGCTGCGGACATACTACTTTTGCCCGCTCCTCACTGGGCGCGCCGATACCCCGCGAGTACCCGCCCCTGGGTCATCGGCGGGGGGTATCGCTGCCCAGAAAGAAGCTAGCGGCATGGGTTTATTAAATTTAATCTCAATGAGTAAAGAATGAACACACTCGCCCACTTTAAAATTTTACAAGTTAATTTTCAAAACGAAAACAAACTCTTTGGTAGGGACGAGTGTATGAATGGAAACGCCGACGAATGAGCGACATCGTACACACACTCGAATTTACAGAGTACATTGATGGGGCCAAAGCACAGCCACGCACCTGGGAGGCTTAGCGGGCAGGCTGTGCCGGAGCAGCGACGCCCGGAACACGTCGTCGGCGGAGCTGAACCTCTTGCTCTGGCGGGCCGCGAGCACGCCGGCGATGCCGCCGGCCTCGCGGAAGTGCGCCCGGCGGAAGGGCTCGGGCGGCGACAGGGGCGCCTGCTGCTGCTGCCCGAGCAGGTTGCTCACCGACGCGCTGTGCGACCCGGGCCCGCGCGGGAAGCACGACGACACCTGCACAGAGCCGGCCGGCGTGAGGTAGAAAACCATAGACGCTGTCCAGCAAGTGGGCGCCGCCACACACCCGCGCTGGTTTCTCATCTCTCGTCTTGCTCTTATGGCCGCGCCCCGCGTGAGTGCGGCAAGGAGACAGAGAGACGAAAACGCTATTCGGAATCACCTTGCAGCGTAACGGGGCGGCGCGGCGCGGCACGCGGCGGTGCGGCCGGCCATGTGGGAGCGCGCCTGTCAGTCGGGAGATAGGCAACCGCTTGCGCACCCCTGCGGCGCCGTGGCCTACCCGGCAGGGTGCGGAGCGCGCCCGGCCCGCCCGGCCACACCAGAAAAGCAAAGCAAAGAGAATCCCAAACACAGTGGAGTAAAGCGTGCTGTATCTGCCTCTGCCAAATAGTACTCGTTGCCTAGTAGGCAAGGGGCAGATGCAGCCAACTTTACTCCGCTAAGTTGAGGTGGTTGAGGCTTCTTCTTGCCTACTTTTCAGGCATCACTAGCACTAGCACTGGCACTGGCAGCAACAGCGCCCCGCCCGCGCCGCCCCACCAGCGGTCGCGAGGTTTCTCTTGTATTTTGAATAACTTTTGAAAGGGCTTCGCCCCGCCCGGCATTATCGCACCCACACAGCACATCCAGCTATGGAGAGAGCGCGCGTTTGGAATCTGTCAGATGTACATCGCGGAATATGATAATGCCGCACCGCGCGGGGCCGGGGCGGGGGCGGCGCGGGGGCGGCGCGGGGGCGGCGCGGGGGCGGCGCGGAGGCGGCGCGGGGGCGGGCCCAGCCAGCCCTCGCGGTTAATTAGAAACGGCAAATGGAAATGGCAAGGCGCTCGCAGCGTAATGAGATGCGTATCAACAAACGCGAGCTCCTTTTTTCCTCCTCCTCCCGGCTCCAGGCGGTCTCGCGCTCAGCTCAGCTCTTGTGTGCTCGCTCGCGAGGCGAGGGGGGGGGGGGGAGGCTGCCCTGCCCACATGTGCCGGGGTCCAAAGCGCGTCCCCTCCACTATCTCATTCCCTCCCTCCCCTCTCCTGACAGAGAGAGAGAGAGGGTTGGGATTCGGACAGAATCCACCGTCACAGACAGTCCACCCCACCCCGCCGCTCTGGCAGTGCTTACCTGTTGGACGCTGGGCAGGCTGACGATGGAGCTGTGGCTGGGCATGGAGGGCGCGCCCGCGGCTCGCCTGCGGGAGCAGAGAGTGCACGATCAGATAGAGACAGAGCAGCGGCATCAGAAACTCATGCGTGGAGTGGCTCACTTCCAGAAATTAACAGCTCAGTCAACCTGCGCCCCCCGCCCCGCCCCGCCTCACCCTGTCTCGTACAAACACACGCTCCTATTCCGTTATTCCTGTTTGGGGATACGTTCTCCGACGCCCCGCACCCCCTCGCCCCCGCGCCCATGCGCCCCGCCCGGCAGCGGCCTCGTGCCTTCCTCACAGAGACGGCAAATATGACGCCGTTGCCCGCGTGTGGAAAGTTGATTCAGCAAACCAAACTCTCCTCATTCAAAGTTTTGCACATAAGCGTACACTGTGTACATACAGGTATACTTGTGAGGTACTTACACGGAGGCGGTGAGCGCGCCTTCCTGTGCGTGGGCGGTGGCCTGAGGGCGGCCGCCCCGGCCCCTGTCCAGCCGGTCCAGGCCCACGGGGGCGGAGCTGGACACGTCGCCGTCGCCCTCGACCACCGGGCCCGACTGCAGCGAGAGGTTCGGCGCCGAATCGAAGTGCGTCTCTGAAGGCGAATAAGGTCGACCGTCAGGTAGCGTGCCCCGGCCCCCCGGCCCCTTCGTCGACCCCGCCCCCACCCCTAATAAGTGGGGGCAGGGTGAGCGGCCGCTCGCGTGGCTCCAGCCAGGACGTGGGGCACGTGACGATAAGGTCGTGCTCACCTGTGAAGATCCTGGCGCGCTGGGCGCCATCCAGACCCCACCTGGGCTCGGGGGGCGGCGGCGGCACCACGTCCGCGACGTACAGCTCCTCCACGCCCTTGAAGGCCTCCCCGAGCGCCTGCAGCATCCCCGTCACGTCCCCAGCGCCCGGCGGGTGGGGCCCGGGCCCGGGCTGGGGCTCGCAGCCCCCGATAGGCGCCGGCCTGCAGGCACGAATTTCGAAGGTGATTGAATATTTTCACGCGCACTTTGAAGCAGCCGACTTAGCCCCGGCCCCGGCACACTCACACTGACCTGAGGTCCTCACCGACCACCTCGTCCTCCATGGCAGACGACGTGGAGGTGGCGGCGGACGAGTCCGCGGCGCTGTAGTCCGCCGCGTCCAGGTCGCAGGACGACCCCTGGATCCCGGAGTCCATGGACAAATCCCGCGTCGTGTCGCGGGCGAGCTCCCGTCCGCGGCTCCGCGCCCCGCTCCAGGAGCGCGACGGTCTCTGCAACCGCGAGAAATGTTTTCAGATGAGCCTTTGAGATAATTTTCTTACCGGTGTAAAAGGGAACGCGTGGAGCGATCATGCTGGTTACACGGCCGCCGACTCTCGTCTGCAGAGTGTTTAATAATGGAAGCGTAATTCCTCGACGGCGTGCTCAACTCACCTCGTCGCCTAGCCCGTCATCGCCGCTGGTGTTGTCGCTGCTGAGGGACAGGTCGCTGCCGGGCTGCCGCGGGTCGCCGTCGTCGTCCTCGGGCGGGCTGTGAGCAGAGCGCGCGTAGCGGCCGTGACGTTTCACAGACAGAAAATAAAGGACAACGATGCCTCGGCCGGAAAATGTCTTTATCTCGGATGGCGTTGGGCGGATGGCGTTACCTCATCTTGCGCTGCCGCGGCGCGCGCTCCGAGGTCTGGTGGGCTGCGGCGTTGGGCGGGAGCGGCGGCCCCGCGCCTTTCTGCTCCATCGGAGAGATGCTGCCGTCGCCATCCTCCCCGCCGCCCTCCTCCTCCCCGGGGCCGTCCTCGCGCCGGGGGGGCGGACCTGCGCACAGAGATGTGACCCCGCGAGAGTGACAGAAGGAAAACCCCGCGGCTAGTGGGCCAGAGTCAACGGGCCTCTCCGCGCGTGAGCGTGAGGCGAGCAAGAGGTGGGCGCCCGTGAGGTAGGCAACAGGATGCGTGCGCGCGGGCGTGTTGCCTACCTGTTGGGCTGATGCGAACGCAAGAGGCGCGCGACGCGTACGGGACATGAGGGAGAAGAAAAGGAGGAGGAGTGAAGGGGGAAGAGTGAAGGAGGAGGGAGGGAGGAGTGAAGGAGGAGTGAGGGAGGAGGAGTGAGGGAAGAGGAGTGAGAGAGGAGGGTAGGGGGCTCCTGAACCGTGGCGCTCCGCGCTGCGATGCGTTCCGGTCGCGTGCTCAAGACGGACCGCACCGGGCCTGGGCCGAGGGACGGGGCCGTGGCTGGGGCCGGGCGCGGGCCGGGCGGGGCCGCGTGCGCGTAGTGCACCTGCTCACGGCCTGGAACCGACCGGTGCGCAGGGCGGGGCGGGGCGGGGCGGCCAGGGCGAGGCACAGGCACTGCCAGGCGCACCGACACCGGCCCACTCCGCACGCAGCCGGGCTGGGGCGGAGGGACCGGGTCCGGAGGACGGAAGGGCCAGGACGAAGCAGGAGATAAGGTTGTGTTGAAAAGGATACTTGCGGAGAGTGACCGAACCGAGCGGAAGTGGCGGCCGAGGCGGCGGGGCGGGGCGGGGCGGGCCGGCAGGACATCTGACCCACGGCAGGACAGAGACAGAACAGGGCAGAGGCGTGCTGTCCTGGGCCGCGCAGCGTTGATGTGTGACAGCAGCAGGGGCGTGGGGTGGCGTGGCGTGGTGGGCGGCATATCGCAGTGACCGACTGACCGACTGCAAGGATGGGTGCACCGCAAAGCACGCCGCCCTGCCCCGCCCCTGCACGGTCCGACACACTCGCCGCGCCGCGCCGGCCCGGACCAGGCCTACACAATGCCCCCCGGAGCCCCCGGAGCGAGGAGCACGGCTATCAGGCGCCGCACGAGAGACAGCGAGGGCCGCGGGTCAGCTGACCGGACCGGAGAGAAAAGCCCAGCGCCACGCCGTGACCCCTACGCCACACCAGGAGGATATGC
Organism: Frankliniella intonsa; assembly: GCA_033675135.1. Classification (NCBI taxonomy): domain Eukaryota; kingdom Metazoa; phylum Arthropoda; class Insecta; order Thysanoptera; family Thripidae; genus Frankliniella; species Frankliniella intonsa. The sequence goes on along the minus strand of CM066256.1, from coordinate 9,439,541 downwards.
GCATATCTTGAGTGAACAATTTTTTTTCGATCCGACACCCAAAAAAAAATCCAACCGAAGCAAGAAAGCTTGAGAATGAAATAAAAATGAAGTAGGTGGGAATTGAACTCCGGTCCTGCGGTTGACAGTCGGACAACCGATGTAGACTCCGTTCTGCTTTTGCTCGTGGCGGTGTACACGGGTCGGACAAAACGGAGGTTGGACAAAAACACGGGCCGGACCAAAATTTTTGGGCGTATCACGAGTGGCCTTAATATTGTGGTTGCTAAAGCCAAACATTAGTCTAGGTGCAGGCTGGGAGGCCTGGGGCCTGGGCTACTCACGTGCTTTGCGCAGCTTGTTGGCCGTGGCGTAGATGGGCTCCGGCCTGTCCGAAGGGCACGGGTACAGCGTCTCGTCCGAGCTGAGCTTCTGCAGGAGCTGCCTGATCTCCTGGTGGTACTGGTCCTTGTGCGAGAAGGCTCTCATGTCGTGGACGTCGGCGGCGTGTGTCGGCGGGATCCAGTCCGCCATGGCGTGAGCGTGCGCGTGGCCGAGCTCCTGCCCGGGCCCGGGCCGCGGGTTCGCGAGCGGGTCCGCCCCCCTGGGCTCCTGGCCGAGGCCCTTCAGCCCCTGCGGCGCCCAGTCAGCGGCCGGCGGGGCCGGGGCGAGGGTCACGGGGGTCTCCGTGAAGTAGATGCTCCTCCTCCTGGGGTCGGGCGGACTCCGCGGCGTCGTCGAGTCCAGGGTCAAGAGGTCCCCGACGTCATCGTTGGTCGTCTGCAGAGAGCTCTCGTGCTTGTCACCCGGACCCACGACGACATCGCCGACGTCATCCAGCAGGTGCTGCAGGCGCTGGTTCAGCCGGCTGCGCGTCGCGGCGAGGCGGGGGTCCTGGAGAACGTCATGGTCGATGTCCCGGTCCTCGAGGCGCGCCGCCGTCCTCACCTGCAGCGGCCCGGCGTAGGCCGACGGCTCCTCCACGACCACGACGGCGGCGTCCTTGACGGCGTCCTTCTCGACCTGCTGCACGAGCGAGCAGGACGCGAGCGGCGCCAGCGCGGTAGTAGCGTCGAGCGCCGCGTCCAGGGCGGCGTCCACGGTCGCGTCCTCGCGGTACTCCTCCAGCTCCTCCTGCTGGCGGCGCACCAGCTCCTGCAGGTCGTGGATGGCCTGCTCCTCGCTCTGCGACGGTCGGCCGGCTACAGCGGCGGCCGGCTCCTTCCTGCTGGGCGGCGGCGCCCTGCGCAGCGTCGCCGTCTTGGGCCGGATGACCGGCTTGGCCGCCGCGGTGGCAGCCGCGCCCTTACAGAACGGCGGAGGCGCGTCCGGCCCGGCCCCGGCCCCGCCCGGGGGCGGCGGGTCGAACCGCCAGCTCAGGTCACTGAGCGAGCTCGGCACGGAGCTCGGCGCGGGCGCGGGCTCTGCGCCTGCGCGCGCCTCGGGCCTGCTGACGCGCAGGCTGCCGGACTTGGTCACGGGGATCCTGGACTTAGCCAGCGGCTTGACGACCGGCGGCTTGACCGGTATGGCCGCCCGGGCCGGGGACGTCCTCTTGCCCGCTGCTGCGGTCGACTTGGAGGTCGACTTGACCGTCGCCCTGCGGCCCCCGCCGCCCACGGCGTCCAGCAGCGAGGACGAGCGACGCTGCGAGAGAGCCATCGCGAGGACGGCGCGCCCCGCTCCGCCCCGCCCCGCGTCCTCAGTGCCCGGGCCCGGACCGCGTCCTTCTCGCCGCCGGGCGCCGCGGGCGCAGCGTCATGGCGGGGGTGCGCGGCTCCTACACCGCAACAAAACAAAACATAAACTTAGTAAAACCGAAACACAAGCAGCGCATTCCCCTGGCGCGTCCAACAGGGGAGTTCCCTTTATTTTCAGATTGAAACTCAAATTGAATAATAATGAGCTGAGCCGATCGGATAAGGAACTTTGTAAACCGCCGTCCGAGTAGCAGCGGGCTGCGATTGGCTTGTCACCGTGAAAAGGATAAAATTAATGGCTCCAGGAGAGCCCCAGGGCAGATGAAGAGAGAGAGAGGGGGGGGGGTCGCAGACGACTGGGAGCTAATAGTCCGCATCACAAACAAAGCCTTACTCGGCGCTCACCCCGCGCCGCCCTCATCAAGTAATTGCTCGCCGTGGCTGGGGCCAAATGGATCGGGCTGCATCCGAACGCTGATACGACATCTGTCTCCCTCCTCTTCTCTCACTGGAAACGGAATGCCTGCCCGCCTTCGGTGGGAATTTGAGAATCCCACCCACACGGACACCGCTAAGAACAGCCGGCATCGGCGCGGGCCGCAAGGCAAATCGATGTCACCTTGCGGAAAATCGTCCAACTATTTTACACCCCTCGTCCTTATCCGCGGCGTTCAGGGTGGATACGCTCCCTGCCCCTTTTGCTTTGTGCGCCTCTCCCTCGCGTGTTTTCCCTAATCGCGGCTATCACCTGGAAATGAAAGTGGATACCGCGGCTCTGGTGGTGGTCACAACAGGAAGCGCGCGCGCTCACACACACACACAATACATATTCACGCACGCAAGCACGCACGGCTGGCCAGCTGACCACCACTTTCACCCTCGTCTGCTACGAAATCATACTCCGTGATCGTTATTACCAGCATGAGCGCGGCGCGGCGGGGCGGGGCCCGCGGCCAACGAACGCGGCGGGAAGGGAAAGAGAGAGGGAGGTTGCATGGTTTGTATGGCTCCTGCTGATGGTCACCCGCGGGGTGTCGAAACGAGTATAGATTTCAATATGAACAACCCCCAACGGCTGTAACCCTTGCAACAGTGTTGGTGGTCGGCCTATACCTCATACCTCAGGCAGGTACAGGCCTTACGACCACAGCTACAACGGGTAGGCGAGGCGGACCCGCAGGCCGTCGCGTGTTTTCTGCTACACCCGGCACCGGTACGTAAAGGCCCACTCGAACAATAAACCTGTATCGTGGCAGTCTGACGGCTGCTACGCCAGGTTGCCTACCTTGGGCGGCGCGCGGGGGCGGGGGCGGAGGCGGGTAGAGCCAGCTATAAAGCTAGAGCTCCTCGGCAAGTGCTGGACTTGCACAATGGCAGGGCAGGGCGGGGCGTTGCAACATTCTGGCGGCTCCTGCCCTGGCGCCCGGAGCGAGTCTTATTCCCGGTGCTGTGCGGCAGGACGCCTCCTCCCCGCCCACCCGCCTGCTCCCGCCCAGCCCCCGCCCCCGCCTACCGGCCCGCGGCCAGTAGGGTGCACCCCACTGACACCTGCCTAACACCCACTCGACACCCTGCCGGCCCGCGATCAGCTGGGTATGCACCCCACTGCCTGACACCCACCCGACCAACCCACCACAACACAAAGGTGTCCAGCAGGTGGGCGACTTGAGTTGTACGACGTTTGTACGACCCGAGAACCGGGGCGACTTATAGTGTTACGACACCCTGCTCCAACCACCCCGCTGCGCCGGGCCACCCAGTATACATCCCTCCTGGTCACGGGTGGGCTGGCAGCCCGGCCGGGGCGGGGCGGGGTGGGGCGGGGCGGGGCGGGACCGGGCGAACACTGCCGCCCCGCCTCGCCCCGCCGCGCCGTGGGCGTGGCCGCCTCCGCTGTCGCCCTTCCCTTCCCTTCCTCGGCGGTGACCAATTCTTTTGTAGCGACGATGTTGTTATGTCATGAGGACCCGGGCGGAGGGGCGCTGTTATTGGGCGAACAGGACGAGTCAAGGCCGCAGGCAGCTCAACACTGCACCCACCCAACAGTCAACTACTTGGCACACACCCGCAAGTAGAAAGTACGTACTTGCCATGCATGCACTTGGAAGTGTGTACTTGGCGCCGAGTTGTCCTATGGCAACGCGCACACACTGGGAAGTGCGTGCCGTGCCATGACAGGTGCACACTGCCTCCAAGAGTGCGCCATGACAAGCACTCGCACTTCCCTGTTTTCAAGATTTCAAGTTGGGTGTATGCAGGGAGATAAGTACGTCCATCCCGTCCTGCACTCGGCTCGGCGCCAGCTCCATTTTGCTGCCGTGTGAACAGCTCAGCTCAGCTCACTGCAGTGCGTGGCGTGGCGCTGGCTCCCTCCTCCTTATCCCCGCGAGACAGGCTACGCGACAGGTCACTTCCTCGGCAATTACCCGGGCGTACGCGAGGCTGAGGCCGGCCGAGGCGGGGCGGGGCGGGGCGGGGCGGGGCGGGGAAGGTCGCTTCGGCTCCGACCTACACGGACTCAAGAGAAGACTCGGCCACGCATCTCTCCCGTTGCATTCTCTACTCCACGGGACTCAAACTCGCACTGCCACCGCACGCAGAAAATCTTTTGTTTAATACAGCAGCACACGCACGCTGTTTCGATTCAAAGCAATCATTTTTGTTTCGAATCAAACATTTTCTTTTCTTGATCCGAGCACTAAGTTACACCCACCTGTCGCGCTGGAGCAAAAGCGAAGAGTATCCAATAGGAGGTGAGATCGTAGCCTGAGCACCTTCCGGTCCGGTCACGCACTCAAACAGACAGACACTCGAACAAAACCAAGCCACAGGTCCGGCCGGCGGAAACACGCGCACTTCTGTCAGCGATAAAGGACAACTGCGCGGGCAACTGCGGGAGGGACACGACACGAGGCGCTGGCGTGCGGAGCCGTGCGGAGCCGTGCGGAGCCGTGCGCAGCACGCTGCAGAAGGAGACTGCCGGAGAAGACTGCTGCCGGAGTTTGTTTGGCACCGGGCCGGAGCGGGCGGCTGGGGCAGGGGCGGGGCGGGGCGGGGCAAGGGGGCCTCGCTGGGGCCTAGCGTTGTCTCGGGTGGTGCACACAGGGGGCCCCTGCGGAGGGGCGTGCGGGGGCGTGCGGGGCGCGACCAGCGAGCACGCTCGTGCCCGTGCACGCAGCGGTGCGCCGCGCCGCCAGAGGCCCGTTTGCCCTGTGGCACGCGTGCGCACGCGTGTCGGTCCTCAGGTGTCACAGCCCGTCGTCCCCCCGCCTCCTCTTCCTGCAGCCTGCACGCCTCGAGAGAGGCTCACTGGCAACAAGCACCTCCCGGACGCGTCGGGGACCTCAGGTAGGGCGCGGGGATGCGTGAAAAGTACATGCTTTGTTTCGTACACTCTAAAGTGTACAAATGTCTTTCACTTATAGGTGATTTTTCCCTGAGTCTGAGGGCCACCCTATCGGAGGGCCGCTACACGCGGTGCTACTCTTCGGAAGAAACACCTCGCCTATCAAAAAAGAAAAAGAAAAAAAGGTTGTGGGAAAGAATCACTTGACGCGACGCCCTTTGGCGCTGGAGCCGCCACTGGCCGGCCCGGCCCGGCCGGTGCACCGGCGCGGCGGGAGATTTGATTTGCATTGATGGCACGGCAGCAAAGTGACCGCGCCGCTGTCCCTTTTGTCTCTGGGCACGGAGTGTGTCGACCGGTACGAGCCGAAGGAAGCAGCCCCGCCCCGCCCCGCCCCGCCCCGCGCCGGGCCGCAGGGTCGTCTCGCCTGGAACCACTGGAGCTGAGGCCCTGCTGGAACTGGAACGACGCGGAAGCGAGGCGCGGCGCAGCGCAGGGCGGCAAGCGCAGCGGAACACGAGAGTGCAGGGCGGGGCGGAGCGGGCGCGGGTTGGGGTGGGGTGGGGTGGGCTGGGCTGGGGTGGGGTGGGGCAGAGGTGAGGTGAAGGGTCGCCCAGCCCCGCCCGTCGCCAGTCGATATAGGCCTCATTATTTTGCCCCTCTCGAAGAATAAGGGTCGGGGTGTGGGGTGGTTGGAAGGGTAGTCGCGCTGCTGCTGCAGCTGCTGCAAGGGTTGTTCAGTGCGCTCTAGACTTGCCCAGCCCTGCTCGGCTCGGCTCGGGCCAGCTCGGCTCGGCTCGGCTCGGCTCCTATCTCCGTCTACTACGGTTCTTGCTGGTGCCGTGGTGCAGGATGCTGATACTATCTCGCTAAGTAGTGTCGCGGGAGTAGCTAGCTCCCACCCCCAGGCCCCAGACCCGGCCCCGGCCACCAGAGCGCGCTGGCGTCGCGTCGCTTCCGTTAGGACGGCCCGCTCCGCCCCGCCTCCCCCATTCCCCTCTCTCCCCGGGTGCACAGCACGACATGGTGCAGCCCTTTGACAGTCTTTGGCCTTTCTTTCTTTCTCTCTTTGAGACGAGACTCGTTTGGCGCTCAGACGCTCGGCTGCGTCCTCGTCCCCAGCCTAAGGTGCCGCGCCGCGGCCTCGGCTGAGCTCCCGAGCCTGCTGGCCGGCCCGGCCCGGCGGCCCGGCCATGGCCTCGGCCCGCGTCTCTCTCATTCTCATCACGCAGCGACTCAGCTCGCTGTGCGGCCGGCGCCTACGTTCAAACGAGCTCCGCCCTACGCTCAGGCTGAGGCTCAGCTCCGTTTGTTTCCCCGGGAGAAGGCGGAGAAGGCAGGCCGGGCCGCGGGGCGGGCGCCGCTCTGCCCTGCCGAACGAACGCGCCGCGCCGTCGCGTCGGGGTGGGGGGGGGGGGGGCGGGTACAGTCCTCGAAAAAAAGGAGATCAGGCTCATTGCGGTGGGTCGCGGACTGGACTACCCCCGGGCCGGGCGGGCACTGGGCTGGCTGGGGGTCCCGCCCCGCCCGACGATCCGGCGCTGCGCGGCGTTCCCCTTCCAAGGCCACGTTCGCGAGAGGCGCCTCCCTCCAGAACCGGGTAGCACCATGGGTGCGACAAGGACGGGGGAACGACAGCGATCTTCTGAATCTGATACAGCAAGACCATTAACAGCCGGAAATCCAGCCGGATGGTCGAGATGTCCATGTCCAGAGCTCCGGGCCCTCACACGACAATCGCCGCCGCCGCACGGGGGTCCTCCGTCAGGGAGCGCGCACCGCGGGCAAAACAAAAGCCGGTGCGCCAAGCTTACCTGTCGGCAAAGCGGCGGTAACGGCACCACCTTACAGGCCGGCGGCGGGGCGGGGCGGAGCCGGGCGGGGCACAAACCAGACCGTGACGGGGAGGATGGGGCAGAGGCAGAGGCGCGAGCGGGTTGAATGGGGAGCGGGGCGGGGCGGGGCAGGGCAGGGCAGGAGGTGGCGGGGAGGCGGGGAATAATCAGCACCTGCTGGCCAGCGCCGCACTGGCCGCACTGGGCCGGCAGGCCCCTGATCGCCCGGGTGTGCAGCTGGAGGGAGGGTGTGGAGATGACCAACTGGGTCACCGGGACACGTGTACCGCGGGCCGGGCCGGGCCGGGCCGGCACGGCCCCCCGGGGATGGGGACGGACACCGCCACCTTGCAGACATACCGGGGCGGGGCGGAGGGGTTGTGGACATGATGAGGAGCAGGTCGCACTTGCAGTATCCTGTGCCGTGTCCGTGGGCGTTTGTTTATGACGAGAGGGGACCGCAAACCACCCCGCCCCGCCCGCCCCGCCCCAGGAGATAGCCCCGCCTACGCAGTCCTCCAGGAGGGCCGGATCGCTTCGCTCCAGGAATTAATGGAACGTGGTCGCCTTCCTGGTACGACGGGGCCGGGGCGGGGGAAGAATGAGGGGGTGGGTCAGTGACGTCACCGGGTCGGCCCAGCGGCGCAGGGGGATGGATGGGGGCGGCGTGCACGCGTGAACCGCGTGGTGGGTGAGTGGTTCGTCTGTCCTGTCCCCAGCGGGCCGGGCCGGGCCGGGCCGGACGGGACGGCGCAACAGCACTGGCTGGGGAGGGAGACGAGCGCGTAGAGTAAATAGGGAGGGGTTGCTGTGGACGCCCGTCCCCCACGCGGCCCGGACCGCACAGCGACACGGGTGAGCAGCAGAAGAAACAAGAAAACTCTTGGGAAACTTTTTCTCTCTCGGCCAGATCCGAACCCGTGTTGCGAGAAATGTAGGCGAATGATCATACGACCGCACCCGTGTGAGGCAGACGGGTATCTCCGTCTACCTACTAGGAAAACTCTCCGCACAATCGCAATGGCAACGCACGGGCAAAATGTGTTATCATGTGTGGACAGTTCGCCTAGTAGGCAGGCGGAGATACCCGTACCCGTCTGCCTCACATAGGTGTGCGGTCGCTTGATCTTTTGCCTACATCCCAGGCAACACTGATCCGAACCCGCGTGACCGGACTAAACTGACCTCCCCTCGGCAGCAAAGGAGTGGGCCGAGCCGAGGAAAAAATCTATTTTTAGCGACCAATATATGTAGGAGGGGACAGTAGTGGGTCGGCGGGGAAGAGGGTGGGGGAGGGGGTAGACAAAAGAGGGTGGCCGTGAGGAGCAGCCCGCCCGCCCGGCCCCGACTGTTGATACGCGGCTCGGCCGCTCGGGCGGCCGGACACGTGAGGCACGTGGAGGTACGCGGCCGCAGGGGCGGGTCACGCGGGGAGCTGGAGGGCGACCATTAGCCAGGAGGGGTCAAGGGCTTTGCACTAAGGACGCGGTGCGTGATTACTGCGTAATACGCACTGACGGCACACTCGTGCCCGTCCCCGTCTCTCTCCGTCCTAGTTCTCACCCCGTCCGCACATGGCGTTCAAACCGCGCCCTCCTGCTCCCCTCCTCTCACCCTGCCCCCGCCCCGGGCCCCGGGGCCGAGGTGGTCGCGGAGACGGGCATTCGGTTACACACCTCGCCGTGCCCTGCCCCGGCCCCGCCCTGTCCCGGCCCAGCTGAGCCACGCTATGGGGCGTCCTCACGTTCCAGTGACGTCAGTCGGCGCGCCCCTCTTCCACCCGCCGCCACCCCTGACGCAGACGCTCGTACAGACACGCACACAACCAGACACATGGTCTCTCTCTCTCTCTCTCTCTCTCTCTCTCTCTCTCTCTCTCTCTCTCTCTCTCTCTCTCTCTCTCTCTCTCTCTCTCTCTCTCTCTCTCTCTCTATCTCTCTCCCTCTCTGCATACGCACGCACGCACACTACATACAAACGCTGGCGGCCGAAATAAGATTGAGGCGAAAATCGGCCTTTGAAAACTCGATGACGCTCAGCGTTGAGTCTGCCGCTCTCTTCCCTTCCCTTCTGCCGGGCCGGGTCATTCCCTTACCCCCACTCCCCGCCGCCGCCGCGCACACACTCTACGCCCCGCCCGCGCCGGCCCTACGCCCCGTTTCGGATAGCTGTTTTTGTTTTGGCGCCACGATCCTATTCCTGGAGCTAGGCGGCTCCCGCGCTCCTGGGCCCTGCACTAGATAAACTCGGTGTTGTTGGGCACGGCGGCGGCGGGGGCGGCGGGGAGGCGAGGCGGCGCCCTCCACGCCTCTCCGCGGCTGCTCGGGCGGGGCGGGGCGGGGCGACCACAAACATGTCAGGCGGCGGGTTGCGCCGAGATGGGTTTGCTTAGTATATTAGGGAGGAGGACGGGTCGGGTCGGGTCGGGTCGGGTCGGGTCGGAGGGTCGGCGGCGGACAGACGGAGGGGTGTGTTGACCGTGTGCATGCGCGCGCGGCCCGGCCCGACCGGCAGAGCAGAACCGCGGCCGCGCCCGGACCCGGCAACCGCTTGCGCAGCCGCGCTGGTTGGGCTGCCTACCCCGCAGGCGCCGCCGCACCTGCGGGAACCAGCGGTGCCCGCAAGAAGGTGTGCCCAACACTTCCAAAAATAAATTTAGTTCCAGTGCTCACCTTTAGCAAAAACAACGTGATTCAGGTGCCAGTCCTTGCCGCAGCCCGTGAAGACTTCTCGGACTAGGATCATCTTCACAGTTAGTCGGTCCAACAGCATAGGAATTAGGGGTGACAGCCTTGTAGCTGTAGGAAAAGACGGAAAAGACATGGAAAAATAAAAATTCCATTTTTCAGTAACTGAACTTCTCAAAAATTTTGAATGCTGACCCCCAACTGTCGTTTCCACATTCATGATATTTTTATCAACATTGCAGCCTGCACGTTCATCAGATTAATTATAAAATAAAATTATTATAAGCTATTACGAAGAGCGGGCAAAAAAGAAAAACACGAATAACAATAGGGCCAGGGACCCGTAACTTAACATAACAAACATCATTTGTTAGTTACAAATTTTATCATTGTCGTAAGTTAAATTAAAAGTTAAGTTACTTAACGTAACAGTTAGGAATTTGTTATTCTCTTAACGTTAAAGATATAACAAATTACTTAACGTTACAAGCAACTTTTGTTTATTTCGTTTCTGATGTCACACAGATGCGAAAAACCATATAACTTAAACTAATTATCAAACTACTTTCTGTTAAATCTGTAACGGTTATTTTATTATCAGAAGTGTATGTGTTTATTCTTTAACTGTTAAGTGTCATGATATGCGTTATCAGTTATCGGGTAAAACATTAACGATTAACAAAGTGTTATGAGGTGCTGTTTTGTTATGTTACGGGTCCCTGAATAGGGCCCGTGATTTGTTGATTTGTTGAGCGGTTCCAGCCACTACCTTTGCAGAGTAGTGCTGGGGGAGGCCGCTCGGCCAAGACCCTTTGGTTATTCATGCTTTTCTTCTTTACCCTTTCTCCGGAATAGCTTATTTACCTTTATGTTAATGATCAACCCGAACCCAATTATTACACACAAATTATAAACCTAACCTATCCTCTTTTTTTTTTTTGTTACTATAGACTACCGTTAAATACCTTTTCAATACACTCCTATCACACTGCTGGAGATGAAAAACTCCAACCAGAGTTAACCAATAACCAGAAGTTATTGGTTGGATAAATTTACAAACGACTAATATCCATTCAAAACTCCTGACAAACTAAACTTACTTACCGGAACAAAACAACACCAACAACATCGGCGCAGCGTGAGCAGACTACGGCCTTGCGCATGCGCAGGCCAGGCAGGCAGTCAGCGCGGGCTCCGCAGGCAACCCTTACGATCTTCGGCGCGGCGTGGGTGAAGGAAGGGCGCATTGTTTTTTTGCTCTTGTGCCGCCGGCCCGAAGGCTCCGCCCCGCCCCGCCTCGCCCCCTCAGACTGCCTCAGACTTTAGCGCCTTTGGCCATGGCCCACCCCGAGACTGACTATTTCTGTCGTTTCCTTGTCAGCAGAGAAAACGCCTTGCCCTGCCCTGCCCCCAGCCCCCTCTGCCCGCCGCGCCACGCCGCCAATGATGCGACGGAATGCCTGCCCAAGCTCATCAAGCGCTTGACCCTAATTGTCGTCCCCGCCCCGTGGCCCCCCGCCTGCCGCCGGTGCCGCCGTCGAAAAGGGTCCTGGCCGCGCCGCGGGCCCGGGTCGCCCCGCCCCGCCCCGGCCGCAGTGGCAGATACAGCATTCTCTTGCGCCCAGAGGGGGGTGGGGGGCACCCACGCGTGCAGCACACATACGGGTCCGGACAAACAGCGGGCGTCTCCTTCTCTATGAATGAATGATAAGGAGAGAATGGACAACGACCTCTTGTGGTCACAGCGTACGCGTGAGAGAGAGAAAGACAGACAGAGAAAGAGAGAAGGCTGTGTGCGTTGGACTGAGTGGGAGAGAGGGAGGAGGCCCGAGGAGAGGGAGAGGGTCCTTGATGGATGAAAAGACAGGCAGCATGTCAGTAGAAACAATCATTTATTCTCCCTCCAAACACGACGACCATTTACGAAAAGACCTACACACTATATTTGGCATCAGAGACGTAATATATCTTTACAGACTAAATTAGTAAATTGTTTTCTATGACGTTCTAGAAGTAGATTCATAGTAACATCGATAATAACTCAAACATTCCATGTACGCCCTTGCCACAACACAACATGATCTGAGTGGAATGAGGTTCAACACTGGTAACTGCACTATCACCCATACTCCCTTTCTTTGGCTTCGGTCCTAAGCAAATTCCTCTAACCTCTGAAAAAAAATGCTTAAATACTGAATCGTTACAAAAAATTCAGTCAGTAACTAAGCTATTATTATTCTTTTCCTTTGGTACAAAAAGCAAATGTACAACTTTAACTCAGGACTTGAACTTAACTTAATGATCAAATGTAAAAATAAAAATTAAAATCCCAAAAGAAAAAAAAAAGAGAAATCAAAACAGGGAATCTTTATCACAACTACTGGTACAGTTCGTAACAGGCGACTCTTCACTGGACGCGCTGGTCTGGGCGCTGAGCGACCTATCGCTCTAGGTGAGCCCGCAGCGCACTAGTAGCAAATATTCAGAATAGCCTATAATAACCAACATTGGAATGGTTCCAACGATTAAAGGTACATATCACAATAATTCCATTGACTCTGCTGCCACTCGAGGGCCGGGCGGGGCGGCGCTCACATGTGGTCCGTCTGCAGGTTGCTCGCGGCCTCGGCCCCGGCGCAGGCGAAGGCGCCGCCGGGGCCGGCGAGCTCCTAGTAGACGCTCCTGCCGCCGGAGCCGCCGCCGCTCGGCGTCCGCGACGTCTGCTGCTTGAGGTCGGCGCCGCCGCCCTCCGGCTGCGACGCCTTGCTGGCGGGCGTCGTGTGCCGGGCGCCCACCTGGCCGGCCGCCATAGCGCGGCGCCGCGACGCGAACCACAGGCGCGCGAAGCAGGCGCGGAAGTTCTCCGAGAAGAGGCCGTACAGCAGCGGGTTGACGACCGTGTTGAGCAGCGCGGCCAGCAGCGCCCAGATGAAGTGGTGGCTGCGCAGGAAGAAGTCCGTGTCCTCGGTGGGCCGCGAGCCGTCCACGTAGATGAGGCTCATGATGACGGTGATGGGCAGCCACATGACGAGCACGACCAGCACGTTGAGCAGCAGCACGCGCACCACGCGGAGGTGCTTGTTGAGGCGCAGCTCCTCGTGGTGGGACAGCGACCCGGACCGGCCCATGCCGCCCACGCTTCCCAGCTGCGACGCGCCGCTCACCTGCAGGCAAACCCATGCGGACACCACCGTGTCATCACAACTTTTACTTAAAGCAAGAGGTTTGTTCAATGCGTCTCATACACGCAGGCTGAGATCAGGGTGCGCGGTGGAACTCACTCGCTCCCTCACTCGCTCACCTTCCTGCCGGCGGCGTGCGCGTGCGCCATGAGGCTGCCCACGAAGCTGAGCTCGCTGCCGCGGCGGCCGGGCGTGTCGCTGCCCGCCGACTCGGAGCGCTCCGAGCTGGGCGCCGCGACGACGACGCACGGCGCCGCCCAGCGGCTGCGCGTCTCCACCAGCTTGCGGAAGATGCGCTGGTAGTGGAAGACGAAGAGCGCCATGGGCAGCAGGCAGGCGAGCAGCAGCACGGGCACCGTGAAGCACAGCGACAGGTTGACGGACTCGCTGTGCGGGAACACGAGCGTGCACACGTCGCCGCGCTCCGTGCCCTGCACGTGGAACCAGAAGGCGACGGGCAGGAACACGACGGCGGCCAGCAGCCACGTGGCGGCCGTGAGCGCCGTGGCGAGGGCGGGCGTGAGCGTGGAGCGGTACGGCGGCACCACGATGCACCGGTAGCGGTCCATGGAGATGAGCGTCAGCGTCCACAGCAGCACGAAGCCGCACACGAACTGCAACAGGACGGGGGGAAGACCAAACTATAACGCCGCTCTTTAAAAAAATTGTTCTGGTTTTGGACTTCTTATGCTTTGAACGCACGACATGTACCCAACGGAAAGTGTCGCAAACACACTTCTCGCCCCCGACAACACCGCAACAAGTCTTCTGCTTGCAGTAGCGGCAGGGGCAGGGGTAGGGCCGGACTGGGCGCCCTTCTCTCATGGCGACGCAGGCTAATCCGCGACCCACTTTGCGAGCGAGCCTCTATATTCCCCTTTGCGGGTCAGTTTCGGCGGTGGTGTGTGATGCCGAGGCCGAGGCCGTGCCCGGCTGGGCGCGCTGCTCCGGCTACGGCCCGGCCAGAGCTCTTTGATAACACCTCTCCCCTTTTGCCTCGGCGAACTTTCCAGAGCCGATTTCATGCTCCCCTCACTCACACTCCCGCCTGCTCCCGCCGCACGGCGCTGGTCCACAACTCATCTCCTGAGTGAGTGTGAGTAGCCGGGCCGGGCTGGCCTCGGCTCCCACCGGCTCTCAACACACACCGGGGCCCGGCCCGGCCCGGCTGCGGCCTAGCCGAGGCCCAGGGTGGCAGAGAAAAAAAAATAAAGGCCAGCTTAGCTAAAGTACTCTGGGTCATAAAGTAACAACTTTCCGATGAGCTCATCACTTCGTCGCGACTCTCGGGCGGGGATTACGACATATCTCCCTCGCGCTGGTGGCGCTTCGCTTCCCTCCGGATCTTGCTCGGGCAGGAGACGACAGGGGTCGTCGGTGCCGCTCCATCAAAAGTCTCGTCGATTTCCAGGCGGGAGAGTTGGAGGAATGGGGCGGGAGTGTGTGTGTGTGTGTGGGGGGGGGGGGTAGGAGGACACTCACGACATGCAACTAAGGTGCTTTTCGATGGACTGGGCGAGAAGGCTGAAGGGAGTTTCGCAAAATTGAATGGAAGCGTTTACTATAAAGTGCTGCACCCTTCTAAAACGTTATTATAAAACACTCTATTCAATGGGGTGGCGGCCGAGTTGTTCGGCTCCTCGGCTCTCGCCCGCCGCTTGCGTTGTAAAATATTGGACGTGGGGTGCTGGGGTGGGGGTGCTTTAGGCCTATACGAGGCCCGGCCAGGGGGGGTGTCATGTTATTGCCGAAGTTGAGCAAAGACCTTTTATGTAGCCCGGGCCCGGGCCCGGGGTCAGTGGACAGGACAGCGGCGCGGTGGTCAAAGGGGAGGAGGGGGCGGCGGAGAGAGGGCGGAGCGGAGCGCGGGGCGGACGAGTTATTCATCCTCGTCTTCCAACCATCCATCCAGCCGCGCGCTGCGCCGCGCCGCGCACTGCGGTATTGACAGTTGGACGGTAAACCAATCGGTCACCGAAGCATCGGCAACCCCGGCCCGTCCCGGCCCAGCCCGGCCCAGCACGTCTCCAGGCCCGGCCGATACACGATAAGTTCGACGAACCTCTGGCCGGGTTATACAAAAAGAAAAATAAATAAAACGGCGCTGGGGGGAGAAGCGGTGGGGGAGGGGGGAGGGGAAGGTTATCGGTTCGGCGGGGGAGTGGCGTAGGCAAACAGCAGCCGCAGCGCGGCCGGGCCGCGGCGCCCCAGGCCTGGCCGCTCCGCTCCGCTCCGCTAATCTGTATTTACCTGTCCACTCACCGCGGCTGGGCCCGAGCTCGCATCGGCCTGCGCCTCAGGCCGCGCCACGGGGACACACTGGCCGTCACAATCCCCCCACACACGTCGAAAACAAAAAATGAGGCGAAACACACATGAATATATACACGTCATTATCCAAGGAAAAGAGGTTCCATTTCCTGCGTGGCGGTTCAGCAGCCGCAGTGCGCAGCAGGTCACGGGCGCAGGCAGGGGACGAGGGGGAGGGGGTGGGGCTGGGGTTGGAACAAAAGACTGTCATTGTGCGGAGGTACAGGTGAACGAGAACGCACCGCACAGCCTTCCCTGCCGGGGCGGGGCGGGGCGGGGACCGTCAAAGCCGTGAGTCTCTTTATCCGCCCGGAGGCCTAGCAAACCGAGCTGAGCCGAGCCGAGCCAAGCCGAGCCTAGCCGAGCCGAGCCCCGGTGAGCACAACACGCGCCCCGACTAGGCCCTTCTCTCCTCCCCTCCATTCCCACGCGCTCACCACGTCACCTTTACTCCGATGACACCTCCTTCTCCATGCAGCCGACCCTAGCCCTGCCCTAACGCGGTGGTAGCGGTTCGGCCAGCCGATGACTTACTTCGAGGACCGCGCTCTCTGGGGCCGCTCTCCCACCTCCGTCCTTTTCGCATCCATGGCGGTGCCCTAGTGCCCCCCGCCCCCCGCTGCATGGGCATGGAAGAGCCCCACGAGTGCGAGGTATATGGGAGCCATTCTCGTAAAAAGTCGACTGAGCCAGACCTCGTTCCGCGTAGGCGCCCTCGGCGCGCGCCCGGCCCGGCGCTGGGAGGGGCCGCCTGGCAGGTAGGCACTCCCGTAACGCAGTGGTGCTCGGCGGGGCTGCAAGCTGATCGGGCGCCCCGCAGGCCGGGCCGGCCAGCCGGCCACGCGAGCAGCTGCACCTATAGGCCCGTCCCCCGCCCGCCCGCCGCCACACCGCTGTATCAACAGAACTTCCTCGAAGGGCACATTACAAGACGAAGCCCGATGCGCAGCGCAGGGCGGCCCTCGCCTCGCCCCGCCCCGCCTCGCGGCGCTGAGTAGGCGTTCCCTGACACGGCGCAAGACGACGCCAGGCGGGGCGGGGCGGGGCGAGGCGTTCATCTGAGCCGCTGCAGCTGCAGGCCTTGCACCCGGGCCCGTCTGGGCCGAGGCGTTCATCACCTGCTCCGCGAAGAGCTAGCACACACCGGCAACAACAACATCGAGCTCGGCGTGAACCTCGCCACGCGCAGGCCCGCCCCGCACCGCACCGCCCCGCGGACAGGCCCCGCGCACACAGCGTTCAGTAGCACCCTCTCTCTTTTGCTTTCTCTCTCTCTCGCTCCCCATGGCCACGCCACATGAGTGCGACAAGGACAGAGCAGCCACGCCGCCACAAAGGCGTTCCGCAGACAGGTGGCGCGGCGGAGCGGGGCGGGGCCGCTGTGGCGCGCAGTGCAGTGGCGCGGTTGTCACGGCGGGTGCACCACGCCGCGCCACTGCGCCACGCCGCGGAACACCCTTTGTTCTGACGCTTTCACGGTGATCAGCGCACCGCTCTGCCAGTAATTGGCAGCAGCCGCAGCAGTGCCTATTGGATGGGAAGCTCCCATGCGGTGCACCAGAAGCACTAGAAGCCCGTCAGCTCACCGCACCGCTCACCCACCGGCATCGGCGCACCGCGGGGAAACACCTTCCCCGGGCCCCGGGTCTTTCGCTTTAATTCAGACGGATTGTAATACAGCTTGCAGACCCATCGAGCTCCCCCGACCCCTGACCCCTGCTACCATTGGATCCGCGCCTGCCAGCCACTGCAGCAGCAGCAGCAGCGGCGGCAGCTTTTGAAGCGCGTCCTGAATGTTCTCTGTCCGTTCTGCCGAGTTTTGGCGAGGCAAAGCCGCACCGCGCCCCGCCGCGCTTTGCTGCGCTCGCCGGCGCCCGGCAGGGACCTGGTAGACCTGGCGCGGCAGCGAGGGGGAAATAAAAGGGGTACGGGGCGGTAGCGCGGGCGGGGAGGGGCGGCTCCTGAGCTAATTAGACCCCAGAGCGCCGTGCGGTGCGGCAGCTCCAGCTCCACCCTGCCCATGCACCCCGCCTCACCAACGGTAGGCGACCCCCACCCTCCCTGGCCACCATCGCCGCAATGCACGTGGCTAGAGCCCCACGACCCGGCGCTGCCGGACTAGTGCTAGAGCTCGCTAGAGGACCGCCTAAGGTATAGTTATAGTTTCTTACATGACGCCGTGCGCAGCGCAGCGTCCTCGTCTGGATGGTTTACATTTCTACTTGATGGGGTGGTTGAAGAGTGGGAGCAAGAGGGAGGAGGGGGCGGCGAGCGCTCTGCCTGGCCTGGCCTGGCCTGGCCTGTCTGCCAAATGCAGAACGTCAGGGCTCTGTAAGTAGTTAAACTTTTACGAGGCCTCCCTGGCGAGCCCGGGCGAGCCCCGCCCCGCCCCGCCCCGGTGCTGCTGCCACTAGCTCTGCACGGCGGGGCGGGGCCTGAGGCGGCTGGGCTGCTGCGCTTGAGCGGAGTGGCCCGGCCGCACCGGCCTGGTGCATCTCTGCGCTGCTCTGCACCATAGACACCCGTTCCTGGTTGCTCTGAACACGTCATTTTCCCCAATTGCGTTTTGTTTGCACTCGCAGGAGAAAGAGTCCTCCTCCTGGCCGCTGGCTGGCGGGAGGGCGGTGGTGTTGGGGCGCACTTCTCTCATGTCGTCGCATTTCCCTCTCACCCTCGACACGAGGCGCCGCGCCGCGCCGCACTCGCAAACACCGGGGGGCGTTTACGCAGGGCTCTGCAGAGGCATCATAAGCTGATTTACACCCGGCTGCTGGCTGGCGCCTGTATAAGCTAAAGTACAGCCCCTGCTACTTGAAGCCGAGCCGTTGGATTGTTAACCGAAAGGCAGTGGAGCGGGAGCGGGAGCGAGCGCGGGGTATTCACCCCACCGGCACAGGCACACCCTCTGCGAAGTGTAAAGCCTTTCAGCACGAGCTGGTCGTGTCTGTGTATACACTTGTAAATCGGAGTGTACGAGTGTCGCTCACTTTCAGCTCCCTCGCACCCACCACGTCAGTCTGTGGGTGATTTGTCGCACACAACTACAAGTGTGTGGGGGGGAAAAAAATCACGCACCTGGCAGCTCCAGTTAACGATCGGGGTTAAGGGTTTTTCCTCACGAAAATGTGCAAGTAATGGCGTAGATGTCAAAGAGCCCCCCCCCCCCCCTCCAAACAAAAAAAAAAAGTTTACTGAGAACTGTTGGTAATGTCTGGTAATCAGTAAGCGAGTGGTGGTAACATCCCGGGTGGCGCCCTCGGGCCGTACAGACGGGTGGTACGAGCTGGCAGCAGGGAACCCGACCCAACCTGCAGCCGCGTATGAGGAGATCGGAACACAATGGGAGCCAGCGCGCCTAGGCCCGCCCGGCCCGGCCCGGCAGCACCGAGCGGATTAGCGTGTCAAACTGACTTTGTTGCGTTATGGGACGGCGTACATCGCTGCGTAACGAGACAGGCGGGCGGGGTGCTCCGGGCGGGGCGGGGCGGGGCGGGGTGCGGTGGGAGGGGTGGATTTGATTGCCCTCGCCCCGCCTCGCCCCGCCCCGCCCCGCGTTACCTTCCTCTCCGCGGGTCGCTTCCATACGGTGCGCCCCCACTATCCCGCAAGTTATTTTGATGAGAGAATGTCTGTCTGAGCCGATTACAAGCAGATGTATTTCAGGGCGGGGCTGGGCAGGGCGTGGCGTCGCTCAGTGGGGCGTGGCGTGGCGTGGCGGGGAGGCCTGGGCCCAGGACCAAGTGACAAGCTGGCGGTAGGGCCAGGGGCCAGGGCATGTCGGGGCGGGGCGGGGCGGGGCATGGGCGCCTATGCGCCTGCGCTCCGTAGGTACTTCAGAAGGTATCGGCATGGTGGGGCGGGGCGGGCTGGGGTGGGGTGGGGAGGGGCCTCCAGCCTACCAAAATAGGTCGACGTAGTCCGTCGGACTCTACTATGAGGCGCAGGGCGAGGGGCGACGGGGAGGTGAGCTCCCGCCTTCTCTGGCGCTGCGGGGCCTGGCTAGCCTCGACGGGGGGTATCCGTCGTCAGTTATAGAAGCACTCGACCCGGATTCAGCCGCGTGGCCGCTACCGCGCCGCCCCACCCCGCCCGGACCTTGCCGGGAGGACCCTTGAAACTACCTTGTGTGTGCGCGCGCGGGGTGGCTCGTCCCGGCCAAGCCGACCAAGTGTCGAGTGCGATGTTAGTGCGCGGGCCAGCCCGGGCCGGGCTGCGCGTGTGAGCTACAGGCTACAGTCCAGCCCCCAGGACCCCGCGCCCCGCCCCCGCGGGCCCCGCCCCCGGGCCCCGCCCCCGGGCTCCGCCCCCGTGCCCCGCCCCCGGGCCCCGCCCCCGTGCCCCGCCCCCGTGCCGCGCCCCCATGGCCATGACCATGCAGCACGCCCCCACAGGCCGAGCGCAAAGTTTGCTTACCTCCCCAGAGGAGCACGCGGCCAGGCCCGGCGCGGCGCAGCCATGAACCGAACCGTGTGCTGCTGTGTTGAGTTGTTTTCGAAGCCCATCACCGTGAGTGATTGCATGGACGCAACAACGCCCCGCACCGCCACGCCACGCCCCGCCCCGTCGTTCGCAGCCCCGTGGGAGAGAAAGAGATCAAAACCCGCGAGGGGTGCGGTGCGGTGCGGTGCGGCGCGGCGGGCCAGGCGCTATGGCTATTGCGCAGCGCAGGGGC
Source organism: Frankliniella intonsa (assembly GCA_033675135.1). NCBI lineage: Eukaryota > Metazoa > Arthropoda > Insecta > Thysanoptera > Thripidae > Frankliniella > Frankliniella intonsa. The sequence continues at coordinate 9,419,830 of CM066256.1, read as the reverse complement.
TCTGTCCGCACGGGAAATGTGCGGCGCTTTAGTTGTTAGTGATGCCGGCAAGGCATGTCTCCCCCCCCGCCCCGCCCCGCCCACCGCCGAGCTCGAACGGGCTGGACGATACACACAGGGCTTATTGCTGTGAATAGAGGCATGGCCGGGCAGGGGTGCGGCGCCTGCCGCCCCGCCCCGCCCCGCCCAGCCCCGTCCAATCAACCGCAGAAGCGAGACACCCAGCCCAGGCCCTGGCCGCTGGCCGGCTGGGGCCCGGGGAAGAGGACGGTGTGCTCGGTGGATTTGCAAAAGGCGCCCAGTCCACAGCGCGCCCACACAGCGAGACGGAGTGGGGGTGGGGGGTGGGGTATTAGCACGGCGTGCGGCTGGCTGGTGGGACGGGGCGGGGCGGGGCGGGGCGGGTCAGGGCGGGGTGGGATGGGGTGGGCCGGGGCGAATATAGGGCCGCGAGATGCCGTGCCGCCGCGCTGGTCTGGACTGGACCAAGCCATGTCGCCTCGTTATTGGCAGCAGAGACGCGTCTGCGTGTGTCTGTGAGTCTGTGGATTGTGTTTTTCGTAGAACCTCAGCTGGATTCAGCATGATTCAGTCCCGCGCTACGTAAGCGCCGCTACCGGTGGTGGCCGATCCGACCGCGGATAAGTCTGGGCGGAGGTTGGGCTGGGCGCGCTGGGCCGTGGCCGGTGGGGCGTAACCGGTGGTCCAGCGTGCCCCGCCCCGCCCCGCCCCGCCCCGCCCCTCCCTAGCTCCCCTCGCTACTGCGCTGTCACCATCAATGACAGCCCCAGCCCCACCCCCAGTAGCGCCCGGACAGGACAGCTGGACGCGCTATGAATCGGAAGCAAGCTGAATAGCGCTCTGCCTCGCGCCCGCGCCCCGCGCCCCGCTCCCGCGCCCCGCTCCCGCGCCCCGCGCCCCGCGCCGCCCCTCACCTGCGGGCCGCGCAGAGCCCCGCGGCCGCAGCATGGACTAGTCCGACTCTATGGTCGCGGCGCACCTCTCATCTCGTCGTTTTTTTTTTGTTTTTTTTTTTTAACTTTTAGTTCTGCCGGTGCAACTTTCACGAATTACCACGCAGCGTAGTTCACCTTTCTTTAATTTCACCCTTTTGCAGCAGAATAAAAAAAGAAAAGGCGTATAATGGCATTCTTTTCAGCAGCCAAATACGTAACATTCCAAATAAAAAGATTTAAAAACACACAAAAAAAAACTAGCGAGTAAGGCTTATGGACGTGCGGTGGTTCTGCTGCGGGATACACTGTACCCCGCAGTTGCCGATACCATAATCTGGACGAGCCGGGCCGGGGACCGGGCTGGGCTGGTGGGCGGATATTCTCCGTCCGATTGCAATCATTCCCCCCGATGATATTCTTCCCTTGACGAGGGACGAGAAGGGAGGGGTGGGGGCTGGGGGGGGGGGGTGAAAGCGGTGCGGTCCATGATCCACCGGGCGCGCGCCGCGGCCGACGTAGGGGCGTGAGGGTGGATCGCGATCCGGTAAAGGGAGGGGAGAAAGGGTTATTGATAAGGGACGGGTGCAAGGCAACCCCAGCCCTCGGCCCGCGACGCATCAACCATGGGCAAGGGCGCAACGCATCGGAGCGTCTCCTCCATAGAGTCTATGGTCTCCTCCCGCCCCGCACAGCACCCCCCCCCCTCCCCCAAGTCTTCCTCATCGCCGCGCCCATCTCGCTGCGCTGGAGGATTAGATGAGGCAGCGTCGCGCCCGGGCCAGGCCAGGGGGGCGGAGGGGGAGTAGTCTGACTCATGAGCCTGGCAGGCGCCCCCTCCCTCCTCACTCCGCGTACGGACATGGAGTCATCAGAACATCAGAACTCGGGCGCGACCGCAACTGGCGCGGAGCGCAGCGGAGGCGCTTCCCGCGATGCGACACCGCGCCCCGCCCCGCCGCGCCCCGCCGCGCCCCGCCTCGCTCACACTGCAAAGGTGCCCAGCAGCCCTAGGCAAACAAGGGCGCGTGTCGTCCTAAAGTTGGACACCTTATTCTCCACTATTTTCCATGGTTCAATACCTCTGTAGTATTTTGTTCAGGGAGTGGCCAAAGGTGTCGATCCAAGCGAGAGAGCACGGTGAGGTGAGGTGAGGTGGGGGGGGGAGAAGAAAAAGAGGGGCGTGCGGTGTGTGTACAGCACCAGACTAGACGACATCGCAAAGGCATCTGACGAATCGATTGGCAGCACTGCGCCCCGCCCCGCCCCGCCCCGCCTCGCTCGCCTCGAGGCCACGCGCACTTGCCCGATGTTCCCACACGCGGAAGGAGAGAAAAAGAAAACACACACACACAAACACACACAAAAATAAACACAAGACCTGGCGGGCTGGGCCGTGACTATTAATCAGCGAGCTGGTCGTCTCGTCCTTGACTAACCAGAACCAGGTCGATCATGACTGTAAGGCTACGCATGACCTTACAGAGTCAAGAGTCCGGCGTAATCATTCGGGGCATGTGTCACATGTCCCAGAAATCGAACGGTTGTCGTGCTGGGACTTCTTAGCAAAAGTCTGACATAACCTGCGTGACATTTGCTGCCCCAGGCCCGGCCGGCCGGCGGGGGAACTTTTGCCCTACTTACGCGCGCCCCGATAGCCGGGAGCGCCCGGGAGGGTAGGCAACCCACCCGCACCCGTGAATGCGGTACAGCATCGTGCCTCGGAACAAGGGGCGAGGCTAGGTAAGACTTCGCAGTGGCACATCCTCAGCAGGCACAGGTTACGGACGATTCACGCCTTTTTCGCGCAATGAAAACGTCATAAAATTAAAAAAAGATACGGCAGCAGAAAATAAACGAGCATACGCATGAGACCTGCCATATCACGGCGGCTCAGAGATGCGCCAGCGACAGGCATGCAGTTGCACCGCGCTGCAGCGGGGTGGGGAGGCTGCCAAGGAAACGCCACGCCACGCCACGCCACACGCCACGCCCCCGTGCCGGCGCGGGTCGGGTCGGGTCGTTACTCGGGGCATTAATATTCCCTCTAGGGAGGAGCAGGAGCGTCGCGGTGCTGTTCCCCTCCAAGGACCTCACTCACCTGCGAGTAGGGCAGCAGCCTGCACGCCGTGCCGCCCAGCGGCCACTCGTCGGTGACGCGCGCCGCGGCCACCAGCGGGCTGCCCAGCGCGAACACCAGGTCGGCGGCGGCCAGGTTGAGCAGGAAGCAGTTGGTGACGGTGCGCATCTCGCGGTAGCGCAGCACCGCGGCCGCGATCGACACGTTGGCGACGACCGACACGAGGAACACGACGGCGAAGACGGCGGCCTCGAGCACGGCCCAGGGCCGGCGGTCGCCGCCCTCCGTGTAGAACGTGTAGAAGAAGCGCGGGCCCCAGCCGCCCGTCGTGTCGTTGCCGAACCAGTACGAGGAGTTGGCCGGGTTGTACGGGTGGTGGGCGTGCGTGTAGTAGAGCGCGTGCTCGGCGAACAGCCGCGGCCCGTGCGCCGGCCCCTGCGCCGGCACGCTGGGGTAGTAGTATGGGTCGGGGTAGCGCGGGGCCGCCATGCCGCCTCCAGCGCGCTCCTGCTCCTGGTCCTGGTCCCCGACAGCCGCAGCACGCGCGGACACGCACACACGCACACACACGCGCGTGGACCGCGCGCCGATGCCGGCGGGTACTTCACTTCACTTGACTTCCCGCGCCGCGCCGGCTATTTTCGTAATCGGGGTCACTGGTGCCTGTGCTGTGCACTGTGTGTGGCACCACGCCTCGCTGCGCCGCGCCGCGCCGCGCCGGGGGCGCCGGGGGCTGGGCTCGCCGGCTGGGCTGACACACGCCGGGCTGGGCCGCGGCGCGCTCCTGGAGCTGCTGCACCTGCAGCGGACCTGGCCGTCACTCGCCGTCACACGCCGTCACGTGGTGGACACCGGCCGGCGGGCCGCGCCGGGCCGGGCGGCAGGCGCCGCATGGTCGCAAGATATCAAACGGCAGTCAAAAACACTGGGGGACAGTCGCGCGGCGAGGTCGCACTGTGGTCACACTGTGGTCACACGGCGGTGAGGGCGCGAGGCTGACAGCACGAGCGCCGCGGCAGTGACAGTGTGCCGGGCGGGCGGTGCCGGTGCCGGTGACGGGCCGGGGCGCTCGGCTCGACTCGGCTCGGTCGCAGTGGAGCTCTGCGCTGGCTCGGCTCGCTACGCGCCGCGCGCCGGTCGGAGGGACACTGACACTGACTGCTCCACTCCCGCTCCCGCTCCCCGCCATCGGCCCGGCCGGCCGGCCGGCCGGCTCGTCCGCCCCCCGCCCCCCGCGCGCGCGCGACTGTAACGTCACCGTCACCGTCACCGTCACCGTCACCCTGAGCGGGCGGGCCGGGCCGGAGCGGAGAAGTAGTGCACGGCATGCACGGGAACGCCGCTCCGCCACGACATGTCACACCCCTTGACGTCCACGCCACCCCGCCCCGCCGCTGGCCGGCCAGTGACGTGCAGGTTTGCGTGCAGGGGCTGGGTCGTGCGGGGCGGGGCGGGGCGGCTGTAGGGGGTGACGTGACCTTTTGTCTCGGCCCACCAGACTGATTGGGCGGGGCGGGGCGGGACTGGGGACACCCGGCCGCCCCGGGAGAGCGAGACAGACGTGACTGCCCGCGCACACGCACACGGCGCGGGGAGTGACCGGACCCGGGGGTGTGGCGGGGGATGCTCCCGGACGTGCGGGTGAGCCCTCTGGAACCAGCAAGGAGGTCTCCTGGAGTCGTACTCGTTACTACCCTCGAGACTTGCGTAATGTGTCTCCATCGCGGGTAAGCTTACGCACAAGAAGATGATCTGCTGCTTCGCATGTGAACCAGCCCAGCTCTAGAGTGGGTAGGGTAGCCTACTCAAACAATACAGGGCGGCTTGGTAAACGTTTTCTTTGTCAGTGTGTTGTTGTGACGCCGCCGAAATGATCTTTCCTCCCAAAGTGTCTAAAACCAACGGTCGGTGCCCAGGCCGGCAATTGATTTAATTGGTCCTAATTGGTCATTATCTGTGAGGGGGTGGGTGCGCGCCCACGCGTGGGCGAGGTGCGGTGTGGTGCGGACCTCTGCAGGGCAGGGTCAGGGTTCCGCCACTGCGCCGCCGCCCCACCGCCCGAGAGGGAAACAACTCTGAATTTACAAATGTCGTAAATTTTTCTAAACTTTTCTTTTTTTGCCAATTAAACTTTGAATTTTTTTTTCTGATTTACTCGGCGTACAAAAATTTCAGTGTTGTTGTCTCCTTCTCGGAGCGATCTCCTCACTCAGTCGATCAGCTGATGCACCCCGCGCCCCGCGCCCCACGCCCCGCGGTGAGAGAACCTCGCTCTCAGCTTACGGCACGCGGACCACAGGCAGGCGCTGACTCACGCGCCGGCGATGTGACCGGAGTGACATGACGACGCCACCTCCTGCAGCGGCACGCCACGCCTCGCCACGCCACGCCACGGCGGGGGCGTGGTATCGCAGTGATTCACGGGCACTGGTCCAGCAGGACCCGCCATGGAAGATTGGAGTACTAGCAGCCGACTGATTCAGAGGATCTCTGTAGTACCATCAGGGGCGTCGGAAGTGGGGATCATAAACTTGAAAAATTTCGCCCGTGCTCTGCAAGTGAAAGGGTGGCGTGAAAACATGGAAAATTTTTGCGGCAGTAAACCTCCCGAAGGAGGTTGCGGTTCCCGCCAGGCACAGGGCTTTTACCCCCCGTGGCAGCCAACAACTTCGGTGTTCTTATGGGAACCGGTGCTTTTCTGACTGCGATCCTGTCGCGCAATTCGACAGATTTGATCCCCGTACTGCCAGATTTAGTCGTACGGTGGTTAACCGAACTGCCCTGTCCCCAGGGCATGGAATAGCTATTTTTGGAGCCAGATTCTAGGACTTATGACCCCACGACCGACCACCAGTCGTGGGCATGGGACGGAACTTCCTGGCAACCCGCTGTCGCTACCAGTGAAGAACCTACCTGGGTTTGAACCAGGCCCCATGTGCCGAGTCTCACAGACACCCCACGGCTTTCGCGGCACCACTAGACCACTAGACCGTCGGCTATTCCACGAGGGAGCTCGGTTGAAATGGGGGGTTTGAATTCCACAGTTTCCAAGTTGTTGTCCTCAGAAAAATTAAATTTTTGGGCAAGATTCGAACCTTCGTTCTGCTACTCTCCGGGCGGACACTATGCCGGCACGGCTACGACGCCACGGTATCAGGTGCCGGACCACTAGGAGTCATGCTGCGCGAGAAGCCACAGTCACCGAAGAAACGAACCCGGTGTCATCAGTACGCCTGCTCTCCGTGCGCTATCAGGCCGGCCGCGTAGCGTCGTTGGTAACGACACTGCTCATAGCACTAGGTGGGCAGTGGTTCAAAAATCGGGTATTTTTTAATTTTTTTTTTATTTTCTTTCTGTGGACTAATTGTTCTGGTTCAGTCGGCAGGGAATGACAAAGGCTGAGTCTACCGACCGATTCAGTGGTTCGCGCTCGTACCGCCACCGTCGTCCTTGTTTGACTGCACGGGAAATACAAGTGTCGGATTTCTCCGATGCTCAACACTGAGATGGCCCTGGCCTGACCCGGCAGCCGCAGCGCGGCCGCCTGGCCTGTCCAGGAGGATGACGCCACGGTCAATGCGAGGTGCGCGCGGAAGGTCACCTTGCGGGAGCAGGGTGTGGCGGGGCGGGGCGGGGCGGGGCGGGGCGGGGCGGGGCGAGCGCACACAGAGTTACGAGCAGTTACGAGATGCCGGGCCAGGCCGGGGCCGCGGGCGGGGCGTCAGTCGATTGTGGGGTGGATCGGTGTGCACTGGCAGTGTGGATGAGGCAGCGGTCGGGGTGCACCCTGCACCAGCAACTGCATCCGATCTGTATGCACCCTGTCCATGACGGGATATACACGAACGAAATAAAATTACTACCAACGTCCGACATGGAGGGGCGTGTACGCGAGTGTGCAATGCGAGAACTTCGGAGCATCAGGCTTTTCCTCCCGGCCCCGGCCCCGGCCGCCCACACTGACCCCAGCCCCCCCAGCCCCAGAGGGGACAGGGACAGCCTTGTTATCCAAAACTTTTCAGCAGGCGACCCGCCCGCGCCCGCGCCCGCCGCGCGCCGCGCGCGGTGAACCTGGTCGCTAAAGTCCCGGCACGCCCGCCCCGCCCCACCCCGCCGGAGTTGTGCCCGTGGTGTTCCACGACTCGGATGACGTCACGCTTGGACGAGCACGCCACCAAACTGTGGGGGCCGGGCCGGGCCGGGCCGGCCGAGCCCCGCGTGACCGGATAGGAGGAAGGTGAGCGGCGACGCGCAGCGCGGTGGGGTCGAGAGGTCAGCGCGGGTACGTGCTGTGTGTGTGTGAGTGTGTGCCAGCCAGGTGATTAAGGGATGACCGGGGCTGGATGGGGGAGGAGGGGGAGCAGGTGTTGGTGCTACCGACGCAACGCAGTCATGCGTGTCCTGTCGAGACGGTCCGGGTAATAATGGCAATCCCTCACAGTGCCTGGTCCCTCCCCTTCCCCTCCTCCCCCGCCGCGCCGCGCCGCGCGCTCGGGTGAAGCACGTGCGGAGTGATTTGCAAATCGGCGTCGCGTCGCGTCGCGGAGCACAACGCGGAACTGCCCTAGGTCACGTTCAGGTAGCGGCGCGCCGCCGTGCAGCTGGTGCCGCAGGAACACTGCTCACTCCAAGGGAAATCCAAGGGTAAGAATGTCGCTCACTTACTATAGGTGAGCGACTTTTTCCACACACTTGTAGCTGTGCGACGAATTGTTCACTCACGTTTTAGGCGAGTACCTGTGAGGATTTCCAGTGTATACACCTTTTACACGCGCGCGACCCACCCAGCCCCACCCCGCCCCGCCCAGCGGCGTGTCACCCGAACGGGGTCGCAGGCAATTGACTCTCATTTCCACGGAGGCATGTGAGCACACGTGTGCGCCTCGCCGCGCCGCGCCAGCTCCCAGGCATGACCACAAAGTGGTCACATTGACATCAAAAAGATTTTTGTGACGCTGTCGCCAGGACGTTGTCAGTGTATGGTAGAGGACAGGTCCCCGCCCCTGTCCCGGCGCCGGCGCCGGCTCGCCCGGAATGGCACCAGGCACCATGCCGGGACCGCCGGGCTGGGCCGGGACGGGGTCGAGCCGACCAGAGGAAAAACACGCGATCTCGCTTAATCAAAAGTAAGACGGGGCGGCCGGCCGGGGCGGGCCCCACCCCCTCCCCACCTCTCCAACGGGGGCTAAACTGTGAGGGGAGATCCCCCAGAGGAAGCCCAGCGGCGGCCCGAGTGGGTCTTCCCTCGGACTGGAAACCTCCTTCCAATCGCTCCTCCAGTTTAAGCAAGGATACTCCTGGTTAAAGCCATTCTTTGCGACGGGCACGGGCCGGGAGGGAGCCGCTGGGAGAGGAGGGAGTTTTTTTTTAAAAATATTTAATTGTTTAAACCACCCGCGCATTTCCACAGTTTATATCACATGACATCTTAAACTCCTTCTCTCCCGTATGCTTCGGCCGCTTAGCGGAAGGGGAGGCACCGAGAGAGAGGGAGAAAGAGAGGGGAGAGAGAGGCCGCAAGTCGTCCGCCGTCGTCCTTAACCCGCCTTAACCTCCTCGTCCGTCGACGTCTGCTTAAACTTCATGAAAGTACAGTTATCTGACAGAATCATCGTTTGTCATGCCGATAAGGGAGCGTTTTCCTTATCAAAATTGACGCATGCCTTACATTGTAGCATGGCATATTTGAAAAAGTGAAATATGTTGTCCTTTCCCTAACATTTGTAAGTTGCAACTACAAACTACAACATGCAAAGATTTGGAAGCAGAAGTAAAACAGCCTTGGCTGTAATGGCAGGACTAACTGGTTTAGGATTAGCATTTTTCACTACTCGAAGTGGTTCCAAATTACTTCTGAGATTCCTTAGTTCGTCCAAAAGCCCAACATGGAAAATGACAGTTAATGTTGCCAGAAATGAGAGCCAATGTATTGCCTTAGTTAATGATTTAAGGAAGTAAGCATTTATCCCCCATTCCACAAATTAATAGAAGAAACTCTTGTCTAGCCCTTAAATAAATTATTTTTCTTTTTTCTGCCCACCTAGAGATATAGAAGTTTGCAAAGTCCTTGGCTTGGACTGTGAGTGGGTCAAAGTTGAAAATGTGCGCCATCCTGTTGCACTTCTTCAGCTTGCTTCACATGAAGGACGATGTGGACTTTTTCAAATTCATCTTTATTCCTCTGTACCTACACCACTTCAGGTAAATTTAAATTGGTTAGTCACTCCTTGAAAGCTTAGAAAATTGAAATGTTTTAATGAATTTACAGGAACTTTTAGAAGATAAAAGCATTTTAAAAGTAGGTGTAGATCCATTTCAAGATGCAAAATATTTGTCTAATGATTATGGAATAAATGTGACTGGCACTTATGACATAAGGCATTTAGTTAATAAGGAAGTGGTCGGTGGACTTGCTTCAATAGTTTATACAGAATTAGATGTGAAATTACCTAAGAACGTTGAAGTTCGTGTTTCCAACTGGGAAGCTGAGGAGCTTACTGAGGAACAGCGTGTGTATGCTGCAAATGATGCTCTTGCATCCCTTCTGGCATTCAACAAATTAATTGATAAAAAGGTTTGTGTAACTGTTTAACTGCCTCTGCTGGTCTCTGGACCTTACTCTAATAAGTTTTAATTTGTCTTCTTCTTAATTTAAAGGTGAAAGTCCCCTTTTTCAGTTCTAAAAAGGATCAGTGGAAGAAGATACATGATCATTGTGCTCCCCTCATAGACATCCGTTTTGTTGAAAAGACAAAAATTATTCAGCACACTTTGCCGCCTTTGCAGAATTCTATTCTTCCGCTTGATAAAGACCAGTCAGGCCAGCCTCAAGCTACAAATCCAAATTTACAGGGCAAAAGATCATATATATCTATTCCCTATCGTAAGACACCTCTGTATGACAATGCATTCATGCTTGCACCAGATGGTTCTACCCTTTGCACTTGTGACTTCAAAAAAGCAGAATGGTAATATCTAAAAAAAAAATTTAAAATATTTAAGTTAACTGATTCAATCTATTTGTTTGATTGCCTCCTAATTATAGGTATGTCTCCAAAGGCCTTGCAACTAAAGTTGAGACAGAACCCTTGAAAATACAACTGAACTTTCAGCCTAATGTGAATCGAAGTCTTAATGGACCCTCAGCAGAATATTACACAATTGCAAAAGAAAATCGGTGTGTTGTCTGTGGTAGAAAAGATAGCTACGTGCGCAAAAAAATCGTTCCTCATGAATACCGTAAACATTTTCCAGGTCAGTTTTGGTTTACATTCCAGCTTAAGTTGTTTCTGTTGTGTATGGTTGACGAAATTGATATCTTTCACTATTTAGAATGTATGAAGAATCATCAGTGTCATGATATTCTTCTTTTGTGTGCACATTGTCATGTCCGGAGTAATGTATCAGATCATAGCTTAAGAGTGGAGCTTTCAAGGCAATGCAATGCACCTCTTGCATCAGACGAGAATGTTAAGGCTAGTAGAGTCCCAGAACTAGTGGCTTTAACTCATATTATTTTTTGTTTTATTATGTATTATTTTATTCCTTTCAGGTCACTGAAGACAAGACAAATAAATCTATTCGCTCAGCAGCTAGAGCTTTATTGAACAAGTCAAATAAATTACCAGATAAACGACGTAAAGAATTAACCGATATGCTGAATGACATTTTCCGAACTGAAATCACTATTGATCTTCTAGAAAGTCTGAAAGACATTGACATAACGTAAGTGTTGCCTGTAAAATCAATGTTTAAATTTTGTTGGTAATAAGCAAAATTTTGCTTAAAGATATTAATATTTTGCAGGATTACAAATCAGGGTTATGCACCTCATGGGCTTACAGTTGTAGAACACTTTGCCAAGGGAGGTGTAAGAGGACTGATGAACCTCGAGAAAATGTGGAGAGAACATTTTCTCAAAGTAATGGAGCCCAAGTACCTGCCCCCTCTGTGGTCAGTAAATCACTACCATGAGCATGAGAAAGAATTTTACTTCGATTCTGAATTTCTTGAGAAAATCAAATTTATCTCTGAATCTAAAAGGCTACATGGAGACAGACAACTTTGATATGTAGAAAAAGAGACATGTGTTTGCAGACTAAAAAGTTGAAAGTGCTATCAAATTACATATGTATTATGAATTGAATGAATTGAAAATACTTCAAATGAAATAGAATGAATCATAAAAATTGCTAGAAATATATTTTTTAATAAACTTACCTTGTGAAGGAGTCTACTTAGGAGATGTAATTTCTTGTTAATAAAGAGAATGAATAATATTTGTCTCAAAATGATGTTTTATTCAACACATATATACAAAGTTTTCTTACAAATTGGAATTGAGTATTCAGCTTTCAAGATAAGATTCAAAGATTGAAGTTGGTTCGTCATATGCCATGTAACTAATTTAAAAAAAAATTTAATCATGTCATGTCCATGCCATAATGACGAAGATCTGCATCCTCCAGCTGAAATCTTCTTCACAAAAATGCTACATACTACAATTAAAATAAAATACGATTTAATGACAATGAAACAAGATAATGAAAATGATTTAGAGCATAGAAAAAGTAATGAGTGGTGATTAGCATGAGAAGGGGAAAAAAATCAGTCTTAGTAGTATAAAATTAAGAAGAAAATTAAAAAAAAAAAACATTCCATATTTCATTTGATAATTTGAGATAATTCAATTAATATGTGGATCCCTCTTACAATACAGCAAAGAGAGATGGCACAGCACCAAGTTGTGACCTCTCTGACTCAACAAGAAAATTGTAAGTATGTGAAGTTTTCAGGCTACCATCATGACAGCTACAAATTCTTGCCTTTCATAGAATGTACTATTTCCATGACATTACTGGCAAAACAAATAGGATAAAAAGTTTAACAGAAAATATTATGAACAATGTTGATAAAAGATATATAGCCAAGACAAAGTTTCAATCAATATATTCAAGCCTTTGAAACTTAGTTTGACAGTTGCAATATTTATTTTTAAAAAATTTCACCTATTTAAAGCTCTTGAGCGACTGGCAGACAAGAGTTGTAATAGCCTTGAACAATATTGAACATGTTGAGGTCTTAATACCTTTTACATCAAAACCAAAAGTGTGAAACCTGCACAAAAAGGAACTAAACAGAGAACTGATTTCCCTAACCCTCTGAGACATTAGAACGGTTACATGTACATATTTCATGAATAGTTATGCCTAGCAAACAAATTTAAAGATAAAAGGCAAGAGGAATATATTCGTAATTCACAACCTCAAAATGGAAAAACAAAGCAAAATTAGGGTGATTCATTGACAATTGCTTATTGAATTCTGTAACGCACCAATTACCAATGCAATGCAACATTAAGTAAAGTACATTACATTTGCATGGCTTTCTAAAAGAAAAAAGTGAAATTCAACAGACACAGCACATACTTTTTATGTGATAAAAACATTGAGGCAATAATCACTGGATGGACATAAAACTATATTATTCCACAGTACAAACTCATTGAAATAATCTAAGGGAATGAATGAAATAGAAAACTAAGAGCTTTTCAAACATCACTGCATAGTATGTGCCATAGAAAACAATAAAGACTAGTTTGCACACAAAATAAATTCAAATGAAAATAGTATCACTGGTAATCAAAGCACATTGATGCCTTAAATTTGATTCAAAACTACTATCTTTTGACAGCTTACTCTTGAGCAATAGACGCTTCAGGGGAATCTCTATCATCCCCTTCTTTACGCTCCCTTGTCCATTCTATCATAGTTTCTGGAGATCTATACAAAAAGACAAGCTTAGCAAACAAGTCCTCTTCTAAGTCCAATTCTCCACTTTCTCGAACAAGGTAAATATCAAGACATAGCTAAACAGGGGAGAGAATCTCATTAGTGATGAAATCTTCAATGTAAACACAAGTAGCAAAAATATTAATACATTGCTTACTTGTAAAATTCGATCAACATTTGGCAAGTCTTCAAACATGATCTTAGAAGCCAAGTTACTGAAGAAGGATCGCACAAATGAACTTGCCACCAACACAAATGAAGCATATAATCCAATAATACTGAAATCAGAGAAAGTTTAAGTGATGTCCATTGATAGATTTACAGTAATATAGTTCCTCACCAAACCTCATCACCCTTACCCTTTTCCGGAAAATAGACTCAATGTTGCTGGGAAAGTTTTGTCATTGAAAGTATAAATCAAGAGAGTTTGATTACAGTTAGACTCTGGACCTGCTGCTGGAATATTTTTTATAAGGTCTTGGAATGTTTGATCATTACAGTCTTCCAGAACTGTCCACCACTTGAGAGTTGAGCTGGCATAATTCATTTTAAGGATAACATCTCGATACTGAGTATCAGCATCTGTTAAACAAAACCCCATTTATGAAAAGGCTTCAGAATGTATAAAGCAGAATGTTTGAAATGTAGAAGAATGGGTCTTCTTACCTTTGCCAGGTAGTAATTGCAAAATTGGATTGGCTCCATTCATATTTACTTTGATTAACTTGGGTAAGAGATTAGGAAGAACAATAGAGACACTTTCTGACGTAATGTTGCCAACAATCGGGAAAGTGTTATTAATTGCAGCTTCCAAAACCTAAAGAGGGAAGGAAATGATGAAAGAAAATCTAACTCTATACACAATTTCATAAGAGCAATAATTTGAGAAACAAAATGGTTTACCGTCTGTAAATTTTGACGAACAGGGTTCCTTCTTCCTAACTTTTCATCTAATGCAGGCAAGTGAATGGTGTGTGTGCCCTCTGAATATCCTTTATCTTCAGGACTGCTTTGGCGACGCTCCACTCGCCAATCAATGGTTACATTGAAAGGTATGTCTATAAACAAAGTTTGTCTTAATCTCATTTAGCAAGCAAACCAAAGAATCAATAAAAAGTGACTTATAGACTTGATACCTGAAGCAACCTCTTCTCGTAGTTTTATCAAGTCTGGGGGAGTTATAGTCCATAGACTTCCAGAGTGAATATTGAATAAGATCATAGCAACTGCTTGGTTGTCATAATTTGACAAGAAATTCTGAGCTGCTTGATATTGTCGATAGACCCCATTTAAAAGACGCCACTGACTCTCAGTATACCTACAAACAATTAAAGTTCATTGAAAATATGGACTTCCTATTTGAAGAAAATTAAAAAAGCGGATTAGCTTATACATACTCTTTGATCTGGTTTCCTTCAGCTGCAATGTCATAAATTGGCTCAAAATGACCTAGTCTCATGCGTAATGTCATCTTCAGAGGCAAATTAGGGCTCCCTACAGTATTTCCCAAGGCAAATAGCACCAGTGGGAACCAAATGATAGCTATAATAAACAGCAGGCCAAGACCACCAACAATGTATTTGACTATTACATTCTTACGAACCCCCCTTGGTTGTGGGTACTCAGTTTGAGCTCTTCTTTCACACTGTGCAAATTAAAAGAAAATGGTGATTTTTCCATGAAAAGGCTTTAGCTTTTCATCATGCATCATCCAATAAAACAAAAAAATAAAATAAAAAGAAAAAGATACCTTAAGCTGAAACAGCTGGGAAAATATATCTTCCATTTTTAGCCATTCCATCAAAGACATAGAAGTATCAGTCCACATCCAATCCATTATAGCACGGAGTTCAAAGACAAATGGAATCATCATAAATCTAAATTGCAACATAAAATAAGTAGATTATAATGGTTATAATGTCTAGTATACAAAATAGACTGATTATACCAAAAATTAACTTACACTTTGAAAAGATACATATTGAGATAGTTGTAGGCTTTACACAGAAAATTGCCTAAAATGCGAGTTGGGTACCCTGATCGAATTTGATATGCCGATAGTAACAGATAGAAACATTTTACAACATACCACATCTGAGGTGGAAGAGTTTCATTAAATTGCCTGAAAAGATAGCAAATTTATACAAAACCAGTAAAATTGACAAATAAAGAATTCCAAGTAGAGCATTGATTTACATAAACAAATTTGTACCTTTCTGTCACCGCAGGCAAAATAAAAAACATCCATATATGGATTCCAACAACCAGACCACATTGGAAAATAATCTTTCCAAGAATATATTTGCGCAAGTATAGGGTTCGATCAATAATAATCAATCCAAATTGCAGTATCAACATGACCAAAAACGGAATAGGGACCTTGTTCTCCTCAAAATATTCAGAAACACTGCCACCACCAGCTGCTGACTAAACACACAAACATATGGTAGTATATAAAAATTCTAATTTAAATCTGTAAGAAAGATATCATAAGTATCATATTCAAACATACCCCAAATGCAGAGAAACCAAATATCACCACCATAAAATTAAAGAAATCACACATGAACATGTAGGCATAAACATCTGCATTTACTCTTGATCCGGGATCAAGAAGCAACTTGAAAAATGTTCTCATGGAGGTCATGTATCTTTTCCAGCTAGAAAAAATGAATTGGAAATAATAAAGTGAAGTAGTAAACATTAAGAAAAATCCACAAGTTTGATAAGCAGAAATTCTCTTACGTTAGCTTCAGAATTGAAGGAAATCTATCCATGGCATTTTCCCTGAAGGTCTTTGCAACAATAATTTGTTTGCTATGATTGGAGTCAGAGGGACTCATGACCACTCCATCAAGAACCGAACCATCAACTAGTATTTCCTGATTTGTGTCACTTGGTATGCCTCTTTGTCGATCTCCATCCTCAAGCCATGACGGTCTGATCATACTTATTCTTCGCCCATCAGATAATGTAAAGGTTTTGAGGGATCCTCTGTGTGTCACTGAAAATAAAACATCATTCATTCCAATCAGACTCATTGACCAAAGAAACAAATACAAGTTAATAAAATTTCATAAAAAGAAAACTGACACTGCATTCCAGGTTCATAGATTGAGACGCGACGAACTCCAGGATCGCTGTGAGCTGTGTGAACAGAATCAGCACTCTCACTAGCAACTTTATCATCCCTCTTTTTGTCATTTTCTTCCCGTTTGCTTTTCTTCTGGTGAGTAAGAAAGGGAGGTGTAAGAATCTTAATTTTGTCGCCAATATAGATATGAAAATATTATGATAAAATAAATAAATATTGAAAGAAAAATAAAATTTTCTTACTTCTTCGCTGCTACTCTCTTGAACAAACTCAAAATGTTCATTGTCTTGAGGATAGTTAGAATCATCTTCATACAGGGATTTCCAAAGTCCCAAAGATTTCAACATAAATCTGACAAAAGAGAAATATATTATACAAATCTGAAGCAAGAACTCTTGAAATCCTAAAATAATATGGGTGTGTTTTATGGTGTATATTTAAAGTATCCTACCTATGGAAAAAGAGGACCAACAATAATGATAGATCGAAAACAGCATAATTTTGCTTCTTTTCAATACCGATGATCCTTGGTGGCCAGAATGGGTTTTTTTTGTTGGCGGGGACATTATCTTCATGATTCCATGGTAATAAATCAAATTGGAACATGCATTTTATAACTACCATTACCTGAAGACAAAAACAACACAACCTTGATCAAGATTCAATAAAAATTGAACAAAAATCAAAATTAAACGAGCAAACAAACCTCAGTATAAGCAATGATGACTACCCAGAAGGTAGTTGAGGGTCGAGGAACAGTAAGAGTACCCCACAAGAAAACCATTAGTGGAAGAGGAATTGACAAAATTGTGGCAGACTTCATTTGATGCAAGAATATCATAAAGAAACAGGCCAGATCAGAATGCGAGACTATTGTGTACCACACAGCAAGAAGAAGTTGCACAATGGGTGGTTGCTCTGCCGTACTGAGTCCAGCCTGCTGACTACTACTGGCAGGTGAAACATTGCTGCAAGACATAAAAAGACGTTAGTTGCTGATTGTTATGAAATGACAGGTGAAATCATGAAGGCTGATGTTTTCAAAGTCCAATGCATATAATAACAGATGAATAAAAAAAAAATCCACTCAGCACAGAAATCCTTATTTTTTTGCCAAATGATTAGTTTTGTACCACCATACCACACGTAATGCTGTAATGCTCACAGTGCATATTAAAATAAATTGAATAAAAAGATCCAGCGGTGACATGCCAAAAAGCTTAAGCAATACAGACAGAATTAAAATTTAAGCCAGATATCAGCACAGCAATAAGACACCAATTTAAAAAAGAAATACTGATGGAATGGGATAAATTTTTTTTTAAAAAAAAGAACATTTTCTAATGAAGCAATCAATTCTTATGCAAATCTTCTAATCTGTACAAGGGTAAATCAGCAGTCATTACTTGATGAAAGCAAGATAGAAGTTAGGAAAAATTAGATAGTTAAAGAAAAAATTTTAATTCAAGTTTGAACAGAACAACCAGTAAAAATTATTTAAAAAACAACAAAAACACTCATTCTTAAAACATCATACCTCTCTACACATTCATCTAGTCCCACTTCAAGACTTGGAGCAAGTATTCGAATGGAAGGAAGACAGAGCGCAGTCTTAAGCTGCCTGCAACGTGGGTCATAAAATTGAAAATAAAATGTAAACCTAATGAAACTTGAAATTAAACAAATCAGTCTAAATCTCGTGCTTTGAGCTTTAGCTAGAAGCCTAGATTGGTTTATGATAACAATATGAACATATGAACATGCACTCATGATATTGCACTTACAGCTCCCAAAGCCCATTCAGTTTACCAAAAAGCACAGGTTACACAGTTACAGCACCACTAAAGTTCTAAACCTTAAATAGCAGAATTGACATGGGCCATCACATCTACCGTTACTGTTGGAAGATGAGCCGCCTCTCACCTGGCATGAAGGCGATTCATGTCGGTATTAGATTGGCCAACTCCAGCACGTTGTGGTAAGTTAGTAGAAAGCATCTCCTCCCTAAGAAGGAATTAAATTAACATACATACATGCAATTTTCCAATTGTTTAAACTTATTTTTTCTTATCATGTGATAGCCTTGTTAAAATGTTATTAATAGCAGAACATGCATGATAGTCGAGACAAGATGAGACCAGCCCCTTCACAACACCTCATTCCCGACACTCAACCAGCATAATGAATGTGAAAGCTTATTTTTGCAACATATCCTGATATAAACTTGAAAAGAAGAATGAATGGTCTTTCATCCCCATCACTTAAGACATTGAAGGTGACCTAATCATTATATTGTATAGAATGTGGTATAGTGAGTTTACCTGGAACGATGAACTTGAAGTGCTTGTGGTGAAGGTTGCCACATCTTAGCAAGACCAACGCGTTTACCTTCTCCAAAATCAGGCTCTTCCTAACATGAACAAATTAATTATATTTGAAACCTTATGTTTAACTTTCAAGAAAAGAAAGATAAACCAGACTAAAGTACAATAAAAATTGCTTTAGGCATAATTTTTATTTACCTTAAGAAGTTTTTTTTCAACAGCAAGTACTCTAGACACATAGCGATAATCTCGAGAGAATGTATTCAACCACCGTGTAAGGGATACCATGATTGAATTTAAGGATACAATCAGAAAATGAAGTAGCTGACTTATTTTCCTCAGCCACGATTCCTGCTTTACTTCTGATAGATGATAAAAATTAGAGTTTTCATGAGTTAAGAGTAATGCATACAGGAGACAAAACAGTTAGATTAATAGTTGGCAAACATACCAACTTCATCTGCTTCTAGTTCTTCTCCATCTGAGCTGGAATCATGTTCTGAGGAAACCAATGGTTTTTGATCACCTGGATCCTCCCCATCTCTTGCATCTTGTGGAAGAATTGCAACATCCTGAAATAGAAGACAGCAGCAATTTATATGACAAGAAATGATAAGAATGGAATGTAGAGCAAAATTTGTGAAGATTAAATTAGATGATAATTTTGGAATTGATTTGGGGAGAAAAAGGCATATGTAACCACAAGACATTTGTTACTTGAGGATTTTGTTATGACATACTTGACAAGGAATTAAAATTTTGGGAGCATGAACAGAACACAGGCATCCACCACACAAAATCAGGCCACAGGACAATACTACATAAGTCCAACACACACCCAAACAACAAAAACCAGATTTTTCAGGTTGTAAACATGGACTTTTTGGTAACAGAATAGAATAGGTCACGAAACGACTGGTGAGTATATACGAATGAGCCACATCAAGCACGAGCTGTACAGATCACCTCTAGCTCATGGCATTCAAATATTTTAGATTAATGAATATAGTTGAATTAGAAACATAAATATGTTGTTCCCTTCCATGCTAAAGTGCAGACAGTTCACAGTTTTTACACACTGAAACAATATGGTTCAAGTGCAATAAAGAAAATTTGAAACAAAATTTCTTGGTCAAGCACTCAATCATATGATGTCTGCCCCACAGACAACAATATATAAAATAATAAATCAACATATGTTGAATGCTTTTTTTCTGAAGCAAGAAATACTTACCAATTGTTGAGATCAATCAGGTCATGAAATTATGTAATATTGTTATTTATCTATAAATGAAAACGAAATGGAATGGCTATTATCATACCGGACTGAGATGAGCAGATGAGGTGGTTGTAGCAGTTGTTGGCATAGTATCAGGACCAGCCAAACCAGCACTTCTCTGGCTGCTCCTACGGCTGCTTCTTCTAGTTCCACGGCTTCCACAGCTCAGCTCAGAATCTGCTGTGGTGAAGGAGGCCCTTTTCTGAAGTGCGCCTGTTGTTGATGATGCATGAGCTTTGTCAACTGCCTGCTTGATGTCGGTCTTTAGTGCCTCACTGAAAAGCTGTAACGCGGCCAAGAACTCTGTTGTGCTAAATCATGCGAATAAATTGTGCTTCACCAGCACATTTAGAAGTAGATATTCTGATTTAGTAATAATCAGATTTCAGGCTAAGGATTGACATTGAACTTTAAAGCCCCAGAGCCAATTGTGATCACAAGCAAGATAAGGTCCAGGAACATGGAAACGAGCAGATAGTTAATTCAAAACATGCTAACCCCTGTTACACATGAAATTTTATGTACTTTACATTTGCAGTGCATTGTATTTCACACAGTGCTTCCTACAACCTGAAAATAAGACTTCTCATGCATCCCGGTATACCTCACCCCAACAAGAAGTAGAGGTACAGCTGTTCTGAAATAATTTTCTATTTGTTTTGAGACATCAGTTTGAAAAATGATAATGAAGCCTTATTCATGAGAAAGATGCAAATAGAACACCAGAAAATGTTTGAAATAATAATACAACAGAAAAAACAATAAAGCCCACAGGAAGACAACTGCATGATGATACATACAATGCAGAACAAAACAATCAAGCTTTCATGTCATACAAACCCTAAGCATTAGACCATTCAAACTATGTTACTCACCTTACTGATGGTTAGTTGACCTGCTAGTTTGTCGTCAGCTTCATCATCTTCCTTGCGCCCCACATTGGTAGGATCAACTAAGTCAGCTTCCGGCATGTCCTCAAACATATAGTAGTCGCCAGATAGGACAGCTGCAGTGGGAAACAACTGTGTAAGTAAGTCTCTAAAGACGAAGATATGGTGGTATTTAAAATATTGTATAAGAATAAAAAATGAACATGCAGTCAATTTATTGATGTAAAATCATTGTTGCTATCAAGCAACAATCTAATAGGAAATAATTGGTTATGTTAGAAATGTTGTACAGGTAAAGCTAAGCAACATGAGGTCCTAATAATATAGATGCTAGATGCTGAAATCACACAAAAGCTACGATATTTACAATAAGACAACAACAAAAACACTGTTGAGTAGAACTAGAATTAAGCATGCTCCTATTCATATTCATGGCATGGCATCTAAAAAAAAATAATAATAATAATTTAAAAAAAAAAAAAAGTTTCATTCATAAGATAAAGATAGTTAAACATGCAGATCTATAGGCACTGTAAAAAACTAAAGAGATGCAATGAGAAAATGTTATGGAAAGGGAAAAAAACAAAATCAAATGTTAGTAAAACAAAAAGGAAGCAGAAAAACTGTAAAAGAAAGTGCAGATTACGTAATAATCATTTTTAAGAATCCTAAAGCACATAGAAATAAAACCTTGGGCAGAGCGGGGGTGGATTAAAATTTTGACAAGTTTTTGTGTCAATAACAAGAATTTCTCAGACTTTGAGGCTGTGTACTTTAAACCAGTGTCAACAGACAGGGTAAAAGAAAAAAAGGGAAAAAAAAGGAAATTAATACTGATTCTATTAACAGGACAAGCAGTAGGATTTACCAGGGGCTTACTACCACTTGGGTAGCAAATATCAGATGGGAAGGTACCGTACAGACTTCAGTGTTGCAAACTAGCTTACATCACGCTAGAGGAAAAGCACAAGCAAATCATCAAGAGAGTAGTCAGGTAAAGATTGTCACAGTCTTGAAGAAAGCCTCTAAACAATGACATCACTAGAACATACTTCAGTTGATGCTAGACTACCAATGAACAAAATTACCAGCTTCATTAGGCGTCTTAGCAGAGATGCAGCAGTCACAGCAATCAGCATCTCCACTCTCTGACATCACGTCAAACTTTAGTTTCTAGCAAATGACTTAGAATTTCTGCCAAAATAAAAATTTTAAAAAAAGGCAGTCAACATTTAAAACTTAATACAGGTGCCAAAATTACCTACAGTGTAAAGCAATTACATGCCAGAATAAAGAAAATACAGAGATAGGAGGGAAGGTGGGGTAACTAATGATATTTAACAGATTTTTAAACAATACTATGGTAAGCAGAAACAACCAGTCAGAAAACTTGAAAGGAAATGAAAGCAACTATGTTTCTGTTGTACATTAAATGTTATCTGCAAGAGCTACATTGTTTCTACTACTTTAATATCTTTTTCAAATATAAGTTTGGTCTTGAGATTAGGCCGGGTGTTAAAAATCCTATGAAAAGTAGCTCAGTTTCTACCTTGTAACATTGTCCCCATTACTATTATGCCTTATGCTGCATAGTTTTAATTTGAAAGCAGCTTGTACGACTGCTGATTTTTAATTGCACATGCTCTACCTGAGCTATCTCAAAAGCAGCTCAAGATAACAATAATAATAAATAGAAAACATTCTGTCAAAATTATAATAAAATGGTAGTGAACATTTTAAAGGAGAGGAGACTACTTGCGATGAGTGTATGATCGCCTTACAACTGTTGTTTGATCCAATGTGCTGTCCCCCCTACACACAGAGGATGATGGAACTGGTGAAAACCCAGAATCACATTTTAGAAAAATAAAAAAAGAAAAAAGAAAAAAAAATGTTTTAAGAAAGCAGGATTCACCCACAAAAGGGCAAACATATTCCTCAGTACACAACCACAAAAATATACAATATACAATATACACAAACATAAAATTTTAAGCTTTATAGAAGTGACATAGAAAGAGCTTTTTACAAGAAAGCAGACAGTATTAATCAGCCAATAGCACCCACCACTGCTACATACAATTAATAAATGGTCACAAAATGATATCAAAAGAACAGTAGAAGAACTAGAATGATAGAGCTTGAAAAGTGAATCAAGCAAACTTAAATTTTTCACTGGCAATATCTTTTGTCTCAAAATACTTCTAATTTAAATATTTTTTGACAAGCATCTGGAGGAATTATTGAAAATAAAACACATTATTATCAACGCCATTTGCTCTGATGTGTCCGGTATTCATTACATTTTTCGTCATTTATAGTATGAGCAAAACACCTGTTACCATTATAACACAGGCAGAGGCCTTCAACGCGATCCCAGCAATCCATCCTATTTTATTCCCTCCACTTCAACCATATA
Organism: Frankliniella intonsa; assembly: GCA_033675135.1. Taxonomy (NCBI): domain Eukaryota; kingdom Metazoa; phylum Arthropoda; class Insecta; order Thysanoptera; family Thripidae; genus Frankliniella; species Frankliniella intonsa. The sequence goes on along the minus strand of CM066256.1, from coordinate 9,397,000 downwards.
GATATTTAGTGCTGTACACCAAGCTGCAATTGTGAATTATTGTAAAGGACAAGATTCCAGGACGCAGAGCGGCGCGGCGCGGCGCGCGCCCTGGACAATGCGTACATGTATGGTGCGAGTGCGTGGAGGACCGCGAGATGGAGGCGCGCCCGCCGCCGCCACCGGCGCTGCCCCCGAGGCTGGAGAGCCTCCTCCCGTGCGGCACCACGGCCCCGTACGGCGGCGGAGAGAACACCGGGAAGGAGTCGTCGAGGGACGGGATGCGCGGCAAGAGCTCCGACGTCGGCGGGCTACCAAAGGACACCCGCTGCGGCTCCAGGTAGCCGTCGGCGGTCATGATGGCCGAGCACGGCGTCGGCGCCTGCGCGCGCAGCAGCGACCCGGTGCGCGGCGTCAGCGGAGCGGGGTCCTCGTCATCTTCGTCGTCGTCATCCACGGGCGTGTGGAAGCCTGCGGGAGACCCGGTCGTCGACGAGCGCGGCGAAGGAGCTGCTGCGGCTGAGTCTACCAGAGTGGCGACGGGGTCGGGGTCGGGGGTCGGGGTGGGACGATGGGAGGATAAACGAGGTACAAATTACTTTGAGAAGGGATGATGCTAGAGATTAGGATGGCAGTTATCACATGAGGGGTGCTATGTGTTAACAGGATCACAAGAAACTCACAAAATATGCCAAGCTACTGGCAAACGCAACTTTATAAAGTTTTGACTAGGAAAATATGTATTTCTGAAAAATGACAACCTATTAAAATGTACTAAACAAAATATAGGGCCAATAAAAATTGAAACAAGCCGCAGCAATTCCTCCTTTTACAGACACAAACATTCTAGCAATAAAAACATGAGTAATTTCACAGATCATCGGAAAAGTGACAAAAAGAAGATAGCAATCGGATTTGGTTTATGAGTAAACCATATTAGTGATAACAGACAAAACAAAACCAATGAAATGCATGAAATAAAAAATGTTTTCCCTTACTGTCGCAAAGATTGGGAAACAAAAAAAAAAATAACAAACAAAAACTCACAAAAAAAAAAAAAAAGGAAAAAAAGAAAACGAACACACAAATAAATCTTGTCCTTGCACACAAAACATTTCAGAAGAGAAATTTAAAAAAAAACAAAACACACACAACAAAAAAACAACAAGAGAAAAACAACAACTTTGGAAAGTCACTTTAGTTTTAGAATAGACAAATAGAAGACCTACCACTGCACTCAAAATTATTGTAACTCACAACTAACACTTGCTTCAAAGAGAAATACATACCAGTAAAATGGCTGCTGGGCTCACGATATGATGGTCCTTGGACTTTCATCTGAGATGCTTTAATGCGCTCCATTTTCAATTTTATGTTTTCTAGAATTTGATTTTCTCTTTCCATCTGTTCCATTATTTGTTTTTGCCTTAATTCTTCTATCAACTCAGCTCCTCTAATAAAAGAAAATAAAGATACAGTATATAAGAGATTACATGAAGGAAAAAAACTACAATGAAATACAAGGAAAACTGTTCACATAATAACATAATATACACCTTGATGCAAGAATAGTCATTGCTTTTGTTTCATCCACAATGTGAAAAAAGTAATAAGATTGAAAGAGGCGTCTTTGGAGTAACAAAAATCCGAAGCAAACACCATCCCATGCAAGGCCGTAGCTTTCTAGGTGCACAGTGCAACCATTTTCTAGAAGGAAGGTAACAAAAAATGTTAATTAGATTAGATTTTTTTTCTTCTTTTCAGTGACATTTTTATTCATGAAACTTACGTGATTCTTGAGGGCGTCCAATAAATGTTGGAACAAAACCATGGAATTTCCGAATACATGCAATGCCCAGTAATTGAACAAACCAGCATGCATTTAACTGTACTTGTTCCATGAAAATACAGCCTATCACTTGTAGAAGAGTTTTCAGGAAAATAACGGCAACATTGTAGCCAAGAAGGGCATTCCACCTACACAAATTAAGAAAGAAATTTAGTAAAATAGCTTAGTAAGATTTTACAAAGCTTGAAGTAAGTAATTAGACACAAGTACCATTTATGAATGACACGAATGTCCCGCAGGTACAGGTCGCTGCCCATCCAGAGAAATACGAATGCCCCAATGAGGTATCCAAGTGAGAAGAGGTTTACTCGATTTGTTCCAGCAAGGAACATGATGGCAAGTGTCAGCCACATCATGCTCAGCAGGACACCACGTTTTGCAACATCCAACCATGACCTAAAATGGTTCAGTAGATGTAGTATTGGATACAGGATAATATGAATGAAAGACAAAAATCAATTGGAAGGGAAAAACATCATACCTTATTGAGGATATGTAATCTGGGACTGGATTGACAAAATCTTTGTTGTCATACTCATGAATAATGCTTCCATTATTACCGCCAGGGAAAGAATTATCTGGGTATTTCTTTTCAATTCTAAAAACCAATCCTTGGCGTGATACAAACATGAGCAGAATAAAATCACCTAATATAAATTAAATAAAAAAATAAAGAAGGTGGTTACTGGTAGTAAAAAAAACATATTAAGGACTTATTTAGATAAATAGGTAATCTCACATGCTATCTTTCCAATTTCAGGTTTATTAATAGGATCTGGTAAGAACATCCACTCTTGAAGCCCTTTCAGCATATCTGACATATCCCAAGGATAATCTGAAATATGACAATCCAACAAAGGTAAAGTAAAAGTAGCAACAGGATCCAAAAGTAATGGGTACTTCCTACAAATACTGACCAACACAGAGGGATGGGGGGACATCAACCACCATAATGTACTGAATAATGAGGCATATAATTATAAAACATATGTATGGGGTCCACAGTTGAGCTATGCGCTCTCTTTTCATAGCAAACATAGCTAAAAGCCATATAGAATGAAGCATAGCATAGAAATCAACTCTGGTCCCAATTAGAGCAACCATTGCAACCATGCAGATCTGAGATTTGAAGTAAAAATTAGTAGACATAAAAAGGGTATTCTTTTTTTACCTTGCTAAGTTTATTAAACTACAATGTGTTCTTACCTCTATACCAAACCTATAAAAACCATAGTTAAGAATATATTTGACACAATTCAAAATATTCTTATCAGCATCTGCTCTGGTAATTCTTGGAAACATATACTGGGGTTTGCTGATGGAACGACCCCTTAGTGATCTTTTATATGTCTGATGAATATTGACAACTGTTACAAAAGATGCCACCAAAATGACACCTAAAAATAGAACACACAAAAAATCCGATTTTATTGATGATAGTATCAGAAAGTATTTGTCAGTGACATAAAGAATGTGGGTACTTCATATATACCAATATAACCCTTCACAACATCAGATAATGAAACTTTAGCATCGGCCTTTCTAAAACCCAACCATAGGGCATTATTTAATGTAATATTGAAGTCCTGCTGCTCTTGCACTGTGGCATTCCATTTGTGTCTCTGGTAAAGGCAAAGATAAATCAGCATCCAAAACAAACATATCATAACAAAAATTGCAGACTAGTCTCTTGGAAACATCTACAGTATTGTTTCCTTTCAAATATTTAACTTACTATGCACTCATAATCCCAGACCTTCATATCTATGTATTCAATTTGATAAATCATAGTTCCCAGCATTAAGAGGGCCACCCACACAGAGCATATGTTGCAGGCAATTTCTTGAGCTCTGCTGCTAAAAGCAAGAGAGACCACAACCAAAAGAACCATTGGAAAATGCAAGGCACAAGGCTGTAATAATTGAAAACATTACTAGGAGATAATGTGCAGAATTAGTAAAATTCAGTTGATGATAGAAAACATACCACAGCAATGCAGAGGAGCATAACTGTTAAAAGCATAAGTTTTGAAATATGTAATTCAAGGAATAACCAGAAAAGCTCAATGAACTGCTTCAAGAAATTAATGCCTTGCTGCAGACTTCTACGCCCCCGTAAGGAAGATATGTCTAAAAACAATTGTGTGAAAAAATTATTATTTCCATTTCAGTGAAGATTTTAGAATTTGGAAATATATGACAAGTACTAACGGTGCAAAACTAGAAATTTTCCTCTGCGCTGTGATGGCGCAGTTGAAGCCCCATCAGTTTCACTTCGGGCTGGAGCTCCAGGTTCAGATGAGGTATCTGATTTGTGAGAAGTTCTACTTCTTGACTGTTGAGAAAAGCTCACTCCTCTGAAAAATGTGCATGAAATATAAAAAATTTTATATGAAGAAAAGACAAAGGTATGAATAAGCAGTGTAGAAAAATTTTGCACCTGCTCTTGATGTCAGATATGGCGAGAAAATCTTTGTGGAAGTAATTCATTTGAATGGCAGTGATAATTACAAAGAATGTGGGTGTTATTAACCGGACAAACAAGTCCTTTGTGTGGAATTTTTGTAAACCAATATCTGCTTGTCTTGAAAACATAAAAAATAAAATTGGAAAACAATAATAAATTGAAACAAAAACATAATTAACACATGTACTTACAACTGCTCAGGAATGCCTAAATAGGAATCCCAGTATGTGTTGAAGTTATCAAACTGATATGTATAGATAAGCACAAGGATTATCATAGAAAACACAATAACAGTTAGCCAGAACCCATAAAGCATTCTTCTCCATGCCTTGTATGACAGCTAAAGACACATTACAATCAATTAAACAGAAACTTATGAATAGATAAATTATTCATTCAGTTGGTCTATTAATGCAAAACACTTTACCTTGAATGTAAGAATGAAGACAAGAAATAGCCCCATGTAAACAATGCGGAATCCTGTCATTTTGTCACCAGTAATACCAATGACGAACAACATTATGGCAACAACCCAAATCCAGAACTTTGTCAGCAGTTCCTTCACATAAATTCCCAAGCGTCGCATAAAAGGTGAAGGAGCTTCTGCAGGTGGAGGAGACTGCATCCCTGTATAACACATTTATGTTGTTTTATTTACAATTATTTTGACTATGAAAATTAATAAGAAAGACCCCTTAATTACTCACCAGAGGTGGCAGTAGTCACAGTTATCTGCAAGGGAGCAGCCATATCAGCAAGAGCAGATGTGTTTCTAGCTTGCCACCGCTCTTGCATGTATTGACGTAAAGTTATCCAAAACATCACAGTGTAAAGACTCTGCAGTAAAAACGAATCCCTTCTATTAAAATGCACAGTTACCTAAACAAGACAATCATAAGATTGAGTTTAAATATTTTACCTTAATTAAAACAGGTTTGCTTGGAGACACATTCACAGGTTTTTCAAAACCAATTTGCTTTAAATTGATGGTTGAATTGTTAGTTGAATTAAAATCTGGCAGCTCAGTAAGATCAAGCGAGTATATATACTGAGCAACTAAAAGGAATAATGCATATGTCACAAGGAAAGGTGAGCAATGTAGCATCCACCTTCTCTGATTAGGAACCATCCATAAAATTGAAGCCCATAAGAGAAGAAAGAATGTCAACCAAGAGTGATATGTTATGCTCCATGTCTAGAATCAAAAAGAAAAAGAAAAGGAAAAATGAGAGAAAAATTAGAATTTCTGATAAGTAACAATAAGTTTACTCTGACTACCATCATTATAATATTTGTAACAATATATGATGATCTGATGATTAGTTGGAAAACAGTCACAACTGAATCCAAAAATTTATCAAGCCAATGATCACCAAGATCTTCACCTGCAACACAATAAAATCAATTCAATATTTACTTCAGATAAAAATGATGAACAATTGGAGTAAGTTGTTATTATATTTAAACTTACTTCTTTCTAAATTGGATGCATCTGTTATTGGGAAAAGTTGAATGGACTCAGCTCTTTCTCTACCACTAGTCCCTTCAATTACAGATATAGCTCCCAGATCAAGAGAACTTCCTTGGCCTCTTCTTGTTGTCTGGTACTTAGTCGGCAGTGCCCCCTGTATCAGCTAATTTAAAAAGAAAATGAAAAATCATGAGCAGAGTGATAGTAAAAAAAAAAAAAGGTAATGTGCAGACTTATAGACTGGACAATAAAAATAACTAAAACCAGTACTAAGCGACAGAAGCATAACTGAAGATTTGCAGTGTATACTAAGGCACACATTTACTTTTAATTCCAATAGTCCAAATAAATATAAACTTCAATGCACACACAACTACAGAAATCTACGAAAGAAACCAAATAAAAGTCACTCTCATAGAAAAAGAGAAAAAGAAGAAAAAGGTGAAAAAACACTACTTATAAAAAGTGCAGAAGATAATAATAATCTTACAAATATTTTGTAGTCCTCCAAGATGTGATGCAAAAATTGAGAGGGAAAAAGACCATGAGGTTAAGACAAAAACAAATAGAATAAAACATTTAAAAATTAAGAAGACTTTAAAATCACTCCCCGCTCCCCTCTACGTAAGAAAACAGACACTTGCATTCTTCAGTTATAAAAAAGCAATCTGTCATGATAGTCCTACAGGTTGTTTCTTTTTTTTTTTTTTCAAATACTTAGTATTAGAATGTTTAAGTGCATAAGAATCCCCCCCTCCACGTATCATAACAAAATTATTTTTTAAGGTGGAATTCAGCATGAAAAAGTAAAATTGCTGTTTTTCCTTTCTTTAAGGGGGGAAAAAAAAAATATATACATACAGGCGTCTCCTCATGGCATTCGGGCATACTTCGGGCCTAAATGAAGATGGAAAAAGAACAAGACAAAAGCGTGTTAAATGCAAGCAGGAAAATTAGTGCAGTGATATAAATTTTCATGCAACAAAGTCTCAAACATTTATTTTTTTCATAGTCATCAGGGTTCAAGACTGTTTATTCAACAAAAGAAAAGAAATAAAATAAATGTTTAAGTCTTAAAACTTTTTATGAATGGCACTGAAAGCTAATTCTAAGACATTAGGTTGCAGCTAGTTTTCTACCACACAGGTACATAAACTCATTCATAGGACTTTCGCCTTTCAAAACTGAACAAGGCTACAAAAATAAAATCAATGGTAAAATCAAAACAAGAAAATTGCATGAGAGGGTTAAAAATCAATTTTAAAAACAAATTGTACTACTGCAGAACCATTTACCTAACTACAATACCAAGAGGGAAGCCAACTACAGTTGGCATGATGTAGCTTTCTTTTTAAAGCAGTGATACACCTTAGCAGAACACGCTGTGAGAATTTGTGTGTGTGTGAGTAAAAATAGTAGTGAGCAGTGGGATGATGTGAGTTTGTGAACATATTCCCAAAGCATTTGGTTTATCAACTGTCAAAATAATTTGGAAAATCCAGGGTACAAAAGCTGATGGCAAAAAGGTGAAGGTCATGGATGATTTCTCCAGCATTAACATAAAACTTCAGTGTTCCTGTCCAAAAGATTGGGCCCCCGTGAGAAGCCTAGGAAATACGAAGCTTTAAGCTATATCATACCAGGTATACTCTAAATGCTACTCTGCTACTCAAACTTACTGTAAAATAAAATACTGTGCTAGATCTTTGGCATAAAGCTCACAAAGTAAAACATCTTTCTAATGCATACTGAAAAAAGTTAAGTTAAAAACTTAAGAATAACCACAGAAGTAGGGTTGAGAAATTGTAACACAAAAAAGCTGTATCCTATTTAACTTGTAGTCCACTACATACACGAACTTTTCTGGTGGCGGAACGCCACCTGCTTGTTGAGTTTCGAAATAGCTTTTGCTGAGAAAGGCGCAGAGAGAGCTGGCGACTCATGCCTCCAGCTTTAGCTGAATCCTTGTCCTGAAAGAGTTGGTAATCAAAATATTCACTGTCCCACCACCAATGAGAAAAAGGTCTTGAGTTTAACAGTTAATTGGACAACAACAACAAAAAAACATACAACAATTTAAGAGTAGAAACGTGATTTTTTAAATATAAAAAAAGTGAACTCTAAAACACTTTAATGAGAAGAATGTTCAGAGTGGGACTTGTAAAACACAAAACATGCAGCACAAAATTTTGGCAGGGCAAATGAACCGCAAATCCCAGGCAATTTTTTATCTATACCCTTTTCTACTACACAGGACCATAGCTGGTGTTAGAGAGATAAACATTTAAACCTATTGGCATCTTTCTTTAGGAAACACCTATGAAGTAGATGACAGAGTAGATGACAGAACATGCCAGGAAGGATGTGTACTAATGCTGAATTAGCTTACCGTAGGCCTTCTGAGGAGAGCATATTCATATCCTAAGATGAAATACAAAATGAGCACAGCCAAAGGGTTTGCATAAATGCTCCAGTGCTGGTTTTGGCTTATTAAAGTACGAGGGTCATCAGTACAATTTGTTTTATACACAGGTTTCAAAGCGAGGTATCTGCAACAAAGTACAAATCAATAGAAAAAGGAAAGCTGGGAGCTAGCCAAGACGTAGTAAGAAAAGTAAAATACCGTCCAATGTCTTCTCTAATCACAAACCAATCCTCTGGCCAGGGAACTTGAACTAAGAATAGCACCACCAAATGTATTGCAGTATATGCTTGTATAACTCTACAAACAACTGCAAATTTGGTGGCAAGTTGTTTATAACATGACCAGTAAGTGGTTGCAATAAGAAAAGACAGGTAATACACCATGTTGAGGACAGAGGGACACACTGCACCCGTGACACAAAACGCACACAGGACAACATATTTTCCTGTTAAAAGAAAAGAGGGAAAAAACAATGTAAGATTACTAAACATAAGGTGAACAGAAATAAAAACCAGTATATTTATCTTACCAATGGCAGTAAGAAAATTAAACTTGGACTTAAGGGCAGGATCTTGACTTTCTGTGTTGCTGTCAGTTCTTGTTACATCTGTATGGCACTCTTCTATGTCTTTTTTCTTTGGTCTAGCACACACAATGTAAAGAGACAAGGATGAGCCAAGGAGTAGAGCCTCAGGTAGGACCCATCTCATACAATCAACAGCAGCAACACTGTCTAAGCGTATCAAACCAGCTATTCTAAGGGCAGCTTCTAATTCTTCACCTTGAGCCGGAGAACATTTATCCATTAATTATACATGCATAATGCATAACCTAGGGTCAAAGGAAACTTACTGAACTTACATTTTGGCAGGAAGGAGGCATATGGGGGCATGCTCAAAAGAACAATTTGAAAAATTAATTTTCCTAGAGCCACAATCCCTGATGTGGCTATGAGACCCTTCAAGTAACGTCCTGCGTGACCTAAAAGTGCAAAATAATGCGTAAGGTAGCTCAATCATGTAAAGATAGTGATAATATGAGGACACTTTTCTCACTTACAAGCATCCCTTGAAGTAGGAAGTGTAACAAATGGGAGGTAAAGTAGCAAAATGAGATAAACAAATGACACCCCATCCTGCCGTATTGCCACACCTGCAACAGAGGTAACATGAGAAATAAAATAAATAAAATACATATCAAACAAAGATGATAAATTAGTTGGTGACAAAGAGCCAAAGACCACGACCACGTGAGACAGGAACTAATATGGAGTAAATGAACTCCTTGTCCTTGGCCTATCCTTGCGGTTCCTACACACCCCTTCCCCCCGAGGGAACGACCAACGCTAACGGTCACGAGTCTGACCCAGCCGCTCGACGCTCTACCACCTCTACCCAGCTGCACGCGGCGCAACTTCAAAGGGAAGTACCAGACCGGACCGAACCGAACCGAACCGAACCGAACGTCGTGCGCACGCGTGCGATCAGCTGTGTTATTAGATCGGTACTCGAAAGGCACATGCACGAGATACTCGTGTTCAAAGAAAGTCAAGGCGGCAAAACGGGTTGGGGTATACAGGGCACGTATCTTGCAAAACTATAAGTAACCAAACTTTAAATTTTATTTTTATTACTCCTTAATTATCATGATCCCATGCATATGGGACGAGAAGGGGCGGGGCGGGGCGGGGCGGGGCGCGCGCCGCGGGCCATAGGATAGGGGTGGGACCACAAGGCTTGCCCTGCCCCCACCCCGCCCCGCCTCTCCTCGCGCCAGGCCCGCGGTAGGCCGGCCCCTGGCCACACCCAGTTTGCTTTGACAAGGCGCCGCTATACTACTGCAATGCAGTAGCGTGATGGGGCATTACCTCTCAACTCCCATACGGTTAAATTCTTGTGGGAGAGTCCTTAAGGAAAGCAGAGTGCAACACAAGTTTACAAAGCTGTACTGTAACCTTGCATCGTAATAAAAACCTTTCATTGAATTTGACATTGATTTTACGGAAAGCTGGGCCCGGGCCGCCCGGGCCTGGGCGGTGAACCCACTTAGTGTGTGTATGTGTGTGTGCGTGCGCGTATGTTTGTGAGTTTGGACTTGACCTCTTTGCCTTCCGCCCGCAGAGAGATAGGGAGCAGAATGACCTAACGGCCAGGCCACCCGTTTACAGCAGTGCAGTGCGCCTCAGTGCGCCTGCACCCACCCACACCCCGAGGCAAGAACATCTTCTGCGGCTTCCGCATTTTATTTTTCATTTTTCTCAGATCTGGCCTGACGACTGTTTCATCAATTTTACCCGACAGCTCAGCGCGCAAAATCCTCCTCAGCTCGTCCGGCCTGTTCTTCCCCCTTCCCCTCGGAGCCTGGGCTGGGCCCGCCCCTGCCGGCCGGCCGGTCAGAGGGAAGTCCCTGCCCGGCCGGCCCGGCCCGCTGGGAGCCGTAGTAATAAGAAACGCGGCGGGGCGTCCACGGCGGACGGGACGGGACGGGCCGCGCTGGGCTGGGCTGGGCCTTCCCTCTGGTCGGCGCGAAAAGTGCACCCTCCCTCGCCCCGCCAGCGGCGAGGCGCCATGGCGCCAGCGAGGACACTGCCGCAAACAAGATGCACTTGTTTAACTGCGCGACTTCCGACCGACCCAGCCAGGCAGCTGTTTACACGACGGCACGGCGGCATCCTGGCGAGGCGAGGCGAGACGAGGTATTAACCTTATAACGCTCCACACCGCGGAGCAGAGGATACTGGCAACTTTTCCGACGACCAAAAAAAAAAAAAAAAAAAAAAATTCCACTTTTTAGAAACTTTCCGGATATTCTCAACAACGGCAATGTAGGATATTCCATAAATACTGGATACATATACCCACTTGGGATTCCAGAATCCCCACAAAATTAAATACTTTTTAAAAAATTGCAGCCCCTGCAAGGGACGAGAAAAGGAAAGGGAAACAGAGCTGAAGGCGGGTCGCACTACTCTACTCCAGCGGACCTGCGCAGCGCGGCGCGGCGAGGTGCTTCCCTCCAGGCCAGCCAGGGCAGGGCGCCCCGCCCCGCCCCGCCAGCGCCACCTCCGTCAGCCGTTCACGTCGGCCATCACTATAAAGAAGCTGAAAAACCTTTCAACCATCCCACTAGGGAGGAAGGGAGGAAGGGAGGTGGGAGGACGGCATTGTACAGGATGTGGAGGGCAATGGAGGGTAGCAGACTCGGAAAAATACGTACAGAGAAATACACGAAAATACACAGAAACTCAAATGAAATGCTCATAAAAGAAATACACAAAAAGACAGGCTAAGTGTACCTCTGTTTCACGTGTGTTACGTTACACCCCCCTCGATGCGAGGGGGCGGGGAGTAGCGTGGGGGACTGGTGGCGGCCAGTGCGCGAGACACCACCTGCTGCGCGATAGACGAACGTGTGTAAGTAGCAGTAGGAAGTGTGTTATTAGTGCTACCCCCTCCCCCCCCTTCTCTCCCTCTCAGGGTGGCTCCCATCACCCCCTCCATCCGACCGCAAACTAAGATAAATACAGGGTTGCAAGGACACGCGACCTAAACAGGGAGCTTAAGGGCACATTTCTTAAAGGGAAAAAATAGGCTAAACGGATAGCTTTACTGGGACGCTGAAACAGAGTCTGAAACCGCAGAAAACGCTGCCTCTGTTCATCCCCGCGAGAAGGGGGCGAGGGGGTAGGGGGGAGGAGCTGGCTGGCCACTTCCAATCAACGCACTGCGTGCCGTCTGACAACCAAAGGAGGGTAGCAATGCCGGAGGAAATGAAAGGGGGCGTGGCGAGGCGTGGCGGGGCGGGGCGGGGGCGGGGCGGGGCGGGGCGTGGCGGGGTAGGGCGGTGTACGACTGGGTCAGTGGTCACTGATAGAACGGGGCGTTATCACCTCCTTGGAACTCCCAGCCCTACCCCTCCCCGCCCCGCCCCGCCCCGGGGCGGCTCGTGCAGCGCCTGCTGTTTCATTGTGGCGCCGGGATGCTCCCCCCGCGGCGCAGTACCACGCATTACCACAAGTCGAGAAAGACACTGCCAAAAATAAAAAAAAAATAAACCACCCACGACATAACACACCTCCCCAATTCTTCGCCCCTCCCCCTATTTTTTTTTTTTTTTTTTTTTTTTTTTTTGTCGCGTACCAATTGAGATCCTCCCTGCGCCCTGCGGCGGTCAGAGATGATCGAGGCCGGCGACGCGCCGCTGGTGACCACCCCCGAGGGAGACAAAGAGCGAGAGAGCGAGAGAGACAGCGAGAGAGACATGACAGATGAGTCAGTGCAAAGGCGCGGCGCCTCCGCCCCGCCCAGCCCCGCCAGGGTCCTATCTAATCTCACCTGACGAGGACGGCCAGAGGGGCAGACGAAGAAAGGACGCAAACAAGCCCACGCGAGACGACATCACGCACACTCGAACCTTTCTCCCGCCAACTCGCTGTGTGGCTATGCGGCTCACACTAAAAAGGCGCGCGAAGAGTATCATTTCGAGTGGTGTATATATGGGGGTTGTCTGTGCGGGCGGGGGCGGGGCGGGGGTGTCTGTCGGGGCACGACAACAGCCCTCTGAAATACCAGAACATTACAAGCGAAGCATCACTGAGTACCGGGACCGGGGGGAGAGGAAAGGAGAGGGGAGAAAAGGAGAGGGGAGAAAAGGAGAGGGGAGAAAAGGAGAGGGAGGAAAGGAGAAGGGAGGAAAGGAGAGGGGAGGAAAGGAGAGGGGAGGAGGAGGAGAGGAAAGGAGAGGGAGGAAAGGAGAGGGGAGGAAAGGAGAGGGAGGAAAGGAGAGGGAGGAAAGGAGAGGGAGGAAAGGAGAGGGGAGGAAAGGAGAGGGGAGGAAAGGAGAGGGGAGGAAAGGAGAGGGAGGGTGTCATTCTGCCGGAGGGGCGTAACGGCGGCCCGCCACCTTACACACGTGCTCACCGAACGCGCCCTTTATACGCAGCACCGCAACACTGCAACAGCCCTCACCCCCGGCCCGGCCCGGCCCGGCCCGGCCCGGCCCGGCCCGGCACGGACAGTAAAAACCATTTCCTTTCACGACCCGCACCGCGCGAACCAAATGGAACAGAAAAAAATGCGACTAGATCCTCTCCTCTCTTCTCCGCGGCTACCGAGCGCGCTCCCGCCTCGAGACCCGCACTCCATCGCTCCAATTTACAGCTGGTCGGGACCGATATGTTGGGCCCTAACATCATCTCTCCGAGGGGGGTTGGGGTTGGCAACGATCGAGCGCGGAGATAGCGATGCCGGCCGGCACCGCGCTTTACGTGTGCCTTCCGCGCCCGGAGCAAATGTTTACTGCGGAGAACAAATAGTCAGTGCGTGCGCCGCTATGAGAAAAATACTAAAAGGAGTAAACGCGTCTGTCGAGCCATGCCACCGCCGGGCCGGCTTTCACCGCGCGGATGTGCTGTACTGTACCGGCCTATCTCATGCCTTACAGGGGCACAGCCGGGCACAGCAGTCCTGACGGCGTCCGGCCCGGAGCGGGGCGGGGCGGGGCGGGGTCCGCGACACAGCAGGACGGCGTCACTTTCACACGCTAAGGAAACTCAAGTGCGTGACTGTCGCACACACACTTGTAGGCGTGTGTGAATCCCCATTCACACACTTTGGGTATGAATGAAAAGGCACAGGCCTCCGAGTGTGCGTCCTGCTCTGTGCCGTCACCGCCGCCGACCGCACCGTCTGCGGCGCGCGCGGTGAGCCGCCCAAGGTCAGCCGTCAGGACAGACGATCGTCAAGCTGCCGGCCCAGCCGACTCCCGCATGTTCACGCCGCGTCCCCGTTACTTGGCACGTTTATCCCCCGCCTCATCTCATCAGCGCGGTATCATCACAAGTTATACGCTGTATATTTTAATTTTTTTTTTGATGCCCCGCAGATCACTTGGGTCGGGGCGCTCAGGGCAGGGCGCGGGGCCGGTGTGGGGCGCGGCCGTGAACACAGTTATCGCCTTTCCCACGCCTCCGACCCGGCCGCCCCGCCCCGCCCCACTCCGCCTCGCCTGTACTGCCAGTACCTGCGGAAGGAAGGGGCTTGGGCCAGGCCGGGCTGTACACTCGATGAGGTGTCACTTAGAACGCTCCGACACTAAATCCGTGCTGGCGGGGCGGGGCGGGGCACTGGGACACGCGTGGTGTACCGGTCGCCATTTATGCTTCTGATCTGAGAGTCATATCACATCACAACGAGCGCGACCGACAAACGAAAAGGTCGAAATTTATTTATTTTTATCGGTTCTATTTTTTTTTCTTTGCTTAAAGAGTCCTTTAGCATGGGGCCACCTCCGTGTCACGCGTGTAGAGGAGAGGGGGTCCTCCGAGGGAAAGGAAGACGACAGACAGGTGCCGCCTGCTCATGAGAAGCATCGGCCGCGTCGCCGCCACGCCCCGCCACGCCCCGCCACGCCCCGCCACGCCCCATCGGCACCGGCGCGGCGTCTAGTCTACCAGTTGGGAGCGGTGGCGAGGCGTGGCGTGGCGTGGCGCGTGGCCGACAGGCGGTCGTAGAGCACGGCTCACCAACACGAGGTTTGGTTTGTAAGCCGCACGAGACGGGGCGGGGCGGGGCGGGGCGAAACGGGGCGGGGCGACGAGCCCGCCGCTCCTTCCTACAATCGCAGGACCGAGACCGAGTCCACACAGCACAGCACCTGGGTCCGACCGCCACGCGGTTTAGAAAGACCGGTCCAAATATCTTACAAAAAAACGAGGCCTGCTTAAAATTAAATTTAGAAAAAGGTCATTACGAACGTGGTTCACAGTCGTGCGCGGCGGGTCTGCCTACCCGTACGCCGCCACGGCGCCATACCGTCCCGCACCACAGGCGTGCGCGGCGGGTCTGCCTACCCGTACGCCGCCACGGCGCCATACAGTCCCGCACCACAGGCGTGCGCGGCGGGTCTGCCTACCCGTGCGCCGCCACGGCGCCATGCCGTCCCGCAGCACAGGCGTGCGCGGCGGGTCTGCCTACCCGTACGCCGCCACGGCGCCATACAGTCCCGCACCACAGTCGTGTGCGGCGGGTCTGCCTACCCGTACGCCGCTATGCCGTCCCGCGGCACAGGCGTGCGCGGCGGGTCTGCCTACCCGTACGCCGCCACGGCGCCATACCGTCCCACACCACAGTCGTGTGCGGCGGGTCTGCCTACCCGTACACCGCCACGGCGCCATACCGTCCCGCACCACAGTCGTGCGTGGCGGGTCTGCCTACCCGTACGCCGCCACGGCGCCATACCGTCCCGCACCACAGTCGTGCGCGGCGGGTCTGCCTACCCGTACGCCGCCACGGCGCTATGCCGTCCCGCGGTACAGGCGTGCGCGGCGGGTCTGCCTACCCGTCCTGGCCGCGGCGCGCGGGTCGGGTCGGTGCACGCATGAACATTCACGTTTTTGTTTTTATCAGCCGATGAATCTCGCGGGCACACACATTGCCGCACACACACGCCATTGCAATGCCAAGGGCGGAGGTATGTAATCTCCCGCACGCCACTCAAACAGATGGCCGCACACAGTGAGTGCTAGCAGCGCTGCGTGTAATGCGTGCCGTTGTGCTACTGGAGCCCCACACCCTCGCCCACACCCCACCTCCAGCCTTATTTGTTGCCACCAAAAACTGAACCGCTTCCCCTTTCCTTTCTTTTCTCCTCCTCCGCAGCGCCGCCCCGCTTCCTTCCTCCTAATAAGCCTCCCCCTGCTCCCTCCTCGCCACGCCGCGCCGCGCTGCGCCCCGAGGCATCGATGCCCCCGACATATGTCGCGCACGTTCCTTCAATTTAGATATCCCCGGCCGGGCCGGGCTGGGCCAGACGGGCTGACCTGACCGGCATTCCAGAACACCGCAGGCCGCAGGCTGAGCCCGGCTCGCCAACAACTATAGCGTTACACCCGTGGAAATAATAACGCCCACCACTCACCGGGCAAAATCAGCAGCGCGTCGGAAATCGAGGAGAAAGATATCTCACAATCTAGAAAGAGTCTTTACAAAAAAAAATATATTTATCCCAATAGGGCGAAATTTGATTTTCTCACATTATTGGAGCGATAATTTAGAAATCCTACCATCTGAGTGATGATTTTGAAATTTTAAAATGAGGTTTTGCAGTGCAAGCGGCGCGGGCGCGGCTCGCCAAAACTATCACGCAGCCCGCCCCAAACGATTATTTTTCAAACCGAAAACATACTCTAAATTTTCACTGTTAAAAAAAATGTCTGACAATTCAGACTAAAAAGTCCAAAGTTTTTTTTCAGCTTTGTTGTCTGAATATTCAGAGTAAAGTTCGCTCCGAAAAATTTTACTTTAAAAAACTAAATTTTCGGTTGTTGAAATTCTGAAAATTATGAGTAAGTGCTAGGTCTGAAAATTCAGACATAACAGTTAACCGTTTAAATTATTGAACGCGATTATTTTGCTTCACACCATCGTCATAGCAATTGTAGGAGAACTTCCTAGGTTCGATGAAAGTCTTTTACCGTCGGGGTGATTTGAACCCCGTTCCTCAGGGTTACGAAGCAGCCGCGTTACCACTGAGCTACGCTGCCCGCCTGTTAGACTGGTTGCACTGCTGCGATGAGCTTCATCGCCCTCGTCTGTTCCCAGCCGTCAGGGCAGTCTGAAACTTCAGACTCTGCCTTCAAAAATTCAGACTACCTAGTCTGGATCTATGAAAAAGACTTCAAAGATGACAATTGTCGGAACGACGAGTCTGATTATTCAGACGGAAAGTCTGAAGATTGATTTTCAAACAGCTAAGACCAAATTTTTACACCAGGCGTTCCAATATATTGATGAGAGGTCTGAAATTTCAGTCTCATGTCTGAAAAGTCAATTAAGAGTGGCAAGTCTGAAAAAATCAGTCTGAATTTTCAGATTTTTTTTAACAGTGTTGTCTTGAAGACGTTTCCGAATTAATCCCCGCTGAACTCACTCTAGCCGCGCCGCGACCCGCGGTCCTGCGACGTGGCGCCTTGGATGCCTGCCCGGCTTCGCCCCGCCCCGCCCCGCCCGGTCTGGTCCTGGTCTAGCAGCCCGGCCCGCAGGCCCTTGCCCCCGCAATCAAGTGGCGATGGGCCGGACCAAACTATCTTATTTCATTATTTAATTTCGCTTTTTTCCCCCCAACCCCTCTGCCGCGATTCTTTTTCGCAAAGGCGCATGACCAGCTCTGCTGTTCGCTGGGGATGTGAACGCTTCGCTTACACCATTAGGAAGAGAGAGAGAGAAAGAAGGACGTCGTCAGCCGCGTCAAGCTCAACAACACTGTCCAACGCGATGCTCGCGGGGCCCGGGCGGGGGCGGGGCGCGGCTCTGGCTGGCAGTGAATCAAAGCAAACTCAGCAGGCTGTCAGACGAGTGCGGGGCGGGGCGGGGAGGGCCGCCACCACTGCGGGGATAATGAGCACGATCAACACAGCCAGGCTTGTCACACACGGCGCCCCCGCGATACGCGCAATCCAAACTAAATTTAAGTATTTTTCTCGAGTTTCGAGTCGTTTCTCACATTTTATTTTTCTGTTATAACATCTTTTCTCTTTACGATTACTCTGCGGATTAGCCGAGATTTATAAAAATTGAGACACCCCGCCGACCACCTCCGCGAATTTCTACAGTTATACTCCAGTCAGAATAACACATAACATAATCGCTAGCCGGCGGATTACCAGAATTGTTCGCCACTTCGCCCCGCACCCCGCACGACGTTTGCTTGTATGAGTGTGAATATGCCGACGTGGACGTGCGCTTGCGCGTACGTGACGCGTTGCTTGAGCCGCGGGGCGTGGCGTGGCGTGTCCAACTGCAGGGCCGGGCCGTGCCGGGCGCAACAAGGCGCGACGCGTGCACTAAAGCGGGCCGGGGCCGGGCCGTGCCACTCCCATGCAGACCCCACGGGACCGGGCCGGGCCAGCTCAGAGGGCTCGGGCTGAGTGAGGCTCAGCCACTCCCTGGTACAGCTCGGGGCGAGGCGGGGCGCAGCTTCCATGGGCTCGGGCATGAGTGAGGCTCAGCCACTCAACCAGGCGGGGCGGGGCGGGGTGCAGCAAAATTTCTTGATCTGGGGATATTATTATTTCCTTGGTATCAAGAGCAAAATTGAGGCATGTACTTGGATCAAGAAACGATTTTTCAGAGTGCAGGGCGGAACGGAAGTCACACAGCGCCGCGAAGGCCGGACCGGCGAATCGCAAAAGAGGAAGCGGGCGTGGCGAGGCGGGGCGTACAGAGGCAGGGCACTGAGGATCCCGCGGGGGATCCCGCGAGGACAGGGATTTCAACGCAAGAGGTTTCATTGTACGGGGCTGTTTCAGGGGCGACATTAATATACTAATACAACTCTGCCAGTGCGGCGGGGTGGAGTGGAGTGCCCCCGTGAGGCATGCCGTGAGCCGAGAGCACGGACACGACACGCACGCGCGCGCGCTTTGAAACCCGACGAAAACGAACAGGTCGCGGCTCTCCACGGGGCGCGCCGAGTGGGGCGGGGCGGGGCGGGGCGAGGCGGAGCGGGGCGGGAGCAGGACCGGGGCGGGCACGGCTCGTCCACCCGCTGCTGCTAATTTAGTCAGTCGGGCCGGGGAGGACGAAGAACGCTGCTTCTGTGTATTTCCAAATGGATGAGCCACGCGCCTGGCGACCGCGCCGCGCGCCGGGCTGGGCCGGGGGTAGGCAGACCCGCCACACTCCGGTACCGTCAGCCTTACAGTCAGTAGGACAGGGGGATTACACCAAACCCCTCTCCTCGCCCAAAGGGCTTATATCGACGATCGTGTACCAAACTGCAATGAGGCGAGGATCTGCGCAAACAGGCAGAGAAGGCGCGTGTGCGTGTATGTGTGAGAGAGAGATGAGGGCGGGGCCGGGAACAGAGTGAGAGCGGGATATACGCATACACGCACGCGAACATACACACACACACACACAGGAGGCGCACGCCGAGGAAGGAAAATAAACCAGAGATAAAATAGCTGCCGCATTGAGAGTGGCGGATGCGTTCACTTCACTTGACCGCCGAATGGCTCCTCAAGAGAGTTAGGACTCTACACTGACAACACTGCACCGCCGACACCTTGAGCTTCAATGCTCGAGCGTTCACCAGTTTTCACCTGATAGCGGTGGAGCGGGGCGGGGCGGGGCGGGGCGGGGCGGGGCGGGGCAGCGCAGAGCAGCGCGGAAGCAGGAGTTTCGGGAAAAGGAGAGAAATTAAAAGAGCCGGACGGGAAACGGATATAAACACTATTTAGCCGGCTTCAGAACCGTTCACAGGACCACCCCTCCCTGGCCGCCAGCCAACGGCGGGCGAAATGCCGCCCGCGCCCGCCCCGCCCCGCCCCGCCCCAACCCCATCGGTCGGTAGCACCGCAAACACAATGAGGCGGGTGGTGCGTTCTACATCGAGCAGATCACTGTTCAGAGCGTGTCGCTGCTGAGCGTACTTGGGCATGCACACGCTACTCACTGTACTGTAAACATGTTCATGTACACACCATTTCCTCAATACCTGCAGTAAAATATAAACACTCATTGGGACGAATCTTGTCTCTTCCGGCTGGGAGTGAATATCTACCCCCTGAGCGGACTTCTATCGACAGGACAGGTGCGTTCATCTTACTTTGGCATTTCGACCGCCGCACCGACGCGGCAGGGAGGACTCGGGCCGCCGCCCTCCCACCACGTGGTCGCAGAAATGGGTCAACATCCCCTGGGCTGCGGGGGGGGGGGGGGGGGGTGCAGGGGGCGGGGGTGCAGGGGGCGGGGAGGTGCAGGGGGCGGGGAGGTGCAGGGGGCGGGGGTAAGATGGCGCAGGGTAATGCAAGGTTCGTTTGGCGAGCGGCAAAGAGCAGCACAGCATATAGAGTCGCGCCAGACCAAACGGCCATATCGCCCAGGGACCCCGCAATTCACAAACCGTGTGGCCTTTTGCCGGGTCGGGCAGGGCCGGGCCGGGCGGCGCCGGGGCCACCAGGCAGGCAGGGCGCGGCAGTGAACGGCCTGGCCGCCTGCATGGCCTACCGGGTAGCCGCCCCCCGCAGAGGGTTCAGAGGACGCCTAGCAGCACGCCGCAATATGACTCCGACTCCGCTGCGCAAGGCTAGCTAACCGCGTTAGGAAGCCACCGCCCCGGCCCGCCGTCACGCATCTCCCGCTCTTCTTCTTTTTATACAATTAGACTAAGAGCAGCGGGCAGGGCAGGGCAGGGCAGGCGGGCGGGGCGAGGTTCGCAACATGCCTGCGTCCCGGCGCCGCAATGTGCGAAGGAGTGAGGGAGGGGAGGGGACGGGAAGGGGTGAGGGTGGGAAAGGGGGTTGATTCACTGCAACGAGTTATGCTCTCTGGCAGTGCTGTCCTTGCAGGTGGGCGGGGCTCCCTACGGGGAAGCTACCCCCTTTTTTCCCCCCCCCCCCGCCCCCCGCCCCTTCCTCGTCCTGAGCAGAGCTCGCCGCTCACGCAGGGCAGGGCACGTCACCATTATCACCACCGCAGTTTTCATCGCGATTGCCCATGCAGAGAACTCGGCGACAGAGTAATTTCATTTCCACTCACAACAAATGTCTTATTGCAACCGCAGTTTTTGGTTCTCTGCACTTTACCTGCACTATGACGGAAGCACACATAACCCATCCCTCCTAACAGCTTTTAACCCTGCTGCCATGCCCTATCTAGACGACCAATCAGAAGATGACAGCTTCCGACACGGCTGGGCGGGGGCCGGGGCGTTACCCGCAGCCAATCAATATGTGGAAGAGCAGAATACAACAAAAACCAAAACCCCACCCCTCCCCATCTCTCCACCACGGGCGTATACACTGCAAAACCCAGGTGTAAGAATGTCACACACCTGTACGTGTGCGTGAATTCGCACACTTGACCATGTAACGCAGTGAATATTTGCTAGGAACTGCTCACACTTGACAAATCCACGCACCTACAAGTGTGCGACTTTCGCACATGCGTGCGTGAATGTTAATGTCGCGAATACACTCCCCGGGGGTAGCTCCGGCAGGTCGGTCCCGTCTCACTTACAGTGCGCCTCGCCCGACTCGCCTCGCCTCGCCTGTGACGGGTCGACGGGTCCCCATTGGCGCTTCCAGCGGGGAGGCAATTACGCCCATCCAACGGCGACCCAGGTCGGCCGCGCCCCGCCCCGCCCCGCCCCGCCCCGCGCCCCACCCTCTGTCCACTATCTAGCGCAGACTTTCATCAAAGAAATCGTCAATCACCCACCCGGGCGCGGGCGGGCGCGCCCAGCCCCACCGGGTCAAAGGGAAGTCCGGCCCGGGCGTGGCGTGGCGTGGCGTGGCGTGGCGTGGCGTGGCGTGGCGTGGCGAGGCGCGCCAATCGGCGCGGCACAAATCGTGCCTTACGGACGGTTTTATTTCCTCGGAAGCATAGGGGAAGTATACACCGCAATTCACTTCGGCACCTGCCCGAGTGATACCGTTGCGGTACTCCCCTGCAGCTGAACGGGGTGAACAGCCCGCCCCGCCCCGCCCCGCCCGGCCCCGCCCGGCCGGCTGCCCGCCACCCCGTCGGATGACCTTCTCAACTCTTCATTTTTCGCCCGCTCCGGCCCGCTCCGCCCTGCCCTATAAATGTGACCCGGTTTTCCCGCGGGCACTCCCCTAGCCCTCCACCACCCACGCGGCGGGGCGGGGCGGGGCGGGGCGGGGCGGGGCGGGGCGGGGCGGGGCGGGGCGGGGCGGGGCGGGGCGGGGCGGGGCGGGGCGCGGCACGGGGTGCGCGCCAGGTGGGGCCCCGAGGGTTGGAGTGGATCACTCCGTGTTCACGACGGGTACACGCAAAGGGAAAGCCTCGTCGTACGCAGGTTCTGAGAAACTTCCTTAAATTTTCCGTGTAGCCCAAAAGTAGCCAATATACCACCTCCAAAAAAATAAATAATCAGGAGCTGTTTTTACCGTGCCGTGTAGCATATCCACTCCACTCCACGAGGAGCTGCGGCCCGCCCCCGCCGGGCCCCGCCCCCAACGCGCCACTGCTCGTTTGTCGTTACTATGCACATTGTGGGGTGGCCTTCCAACCTCCAGGAAATGTCATCCGAGGGCACTGCACGGCCAGGGGGGAGGGGAGGAGGCGGGGGGCCTCTTCAATATCACGGCAGTACGCGCGGGGCGGGGCGGGGGCGGGGCGGGGGCGGGGCGGCCGGGTGTAGGGGGCTCACACCTCGCGTACGCGCTGAGGGAGTTTAGCGCGGCTGGGGGGCGAGCTCGGGACTGTTTGTGTCGTCATGCCCAAACACTAGCGCCCACCCCGCCCCGCCCCGCCCCGCCGTCATTAGCCTAAGAGGATAAGAAAGTCAGTCCAGCGAGGCGGGGCGAGGCGGGGCGGGGCGGGGCGGGGCGGGGCGGGGCGGGGCGGGGCGGGGCGGGCGGGCCTGCAGGCCGCACATTTATTTGCATTTGCCGCGAGAGTACGAGCCGCACGCTCTTTAATTTTCGCAAGATATCTGCGTGCTTAGTTTCATTTCCATTTTGTTTTCAGTAGGGGTGCGGGCGGGACGGGGCGGGGCGGGCGGGGCGGGCGGGGCGGGCGGGGTGGTGTCGAGCCGCGCAAGAGACGCACTCAGCGTATGAAGCTCGGTGGGGGTGGGTACAACAGGTGGCGGCGCTGAGCCGGGCCGGGCCGGGGCTGAGTGGAGCTGAGCTGTGCTGTAGCTAGCAGAGCAGCGCGTGGTCCAAAACTAGCGGGGATCAGCACGGGGCGGGGCGGGGAGGCGCTTGTCACCCCTTTCTCATCCTCCCCGATCTCCCGCCCTCGGGAGGTTCGCACACCAAAATGCGATAAAATTCCGTCGTTCTAGGTCGGGAGTGTTGACGTTTGGCGAGCCACAGTTCAAACACGGGGTTCAGTTAGGGGACAGGTGGGGTTTGGGAGGGGGAGGGGGAGGGGGTGAAAGTGCGGAGTGCGGAGGGGTTGCCGGGGAGGGAGAAGTGGAGGGTAACAGTGGGCTTGCAACCCCAGCCCCCCTTGCTCCCTCCCCTAGCTCCGCGCGGCTCCCCTCCCCTCCCCTTTGTCCGGAGCCACGGGGCCAGGCCGGTAAGGATCCTGATGTAGGGCCCGCCCCTAAAATACGTGCGTCCGTACGCGTCCGTGCCCAGGTGAGGGTGTGCGGGCGAGCTCAGTAGACCTCATCCGCATTATCTAAGGGAAGCAGTCTGGCGAGGGGAGGGGAGGGCGCTGAGGGTCACACTACCCCCTACGAATTACCCCACCGCGATACCATTTACGGACGGTCCCTCCAGCTGAATCCTCGGCCCCGATTCTCCGCGCATCACTGACCGGACAGTGGCGGAAACCGCGCCCCTTGCACGGCGGAGGGAGAGGGGTGAGGCGCGGGCGGGGTAACAGGGGGTAGCAGGGGGTGGGCAGGGCGGGGCAGGGGGCGTGGTCAAGTCACTGCTAGTCACCTTGCCAGCTTGAAGCCAGGTCAACACCGAGCTGGGCAGGGCAGCAGCCCTCACCCTCCCCCCGCGCGCGCCCCTACCCACCCTACCATTACTAAAGGCGCCTAAAATCTCTATTTAAATTCTTCTCTCATCAAATCAAGAGAGTAACGGTAAGCATGACTTAAATTTCATGTCAGTCTCAATTTTGTCGTTTACCACAAGTCTGTTCTCTCAATGATAATAGCCAAGGGTGGGAACTGAAATAGTCATACAGTGCTTACGTGACTTTCCTTAAGTGGGTGAGAGCACAAGACTAAAATATTGACATGAATCATGACTTTACGTGCCCAGATTGGCCAAACTTGCCTTTATACAAAACTACACAGCAGCTGAGAGCAGCAAAAGGGCAATCACAAAAACTTAAAACTATTTTATATTTAACTTACATGAGGTTAATATGGCTGGCAGGAGGAGCCGTAGCAAGCAGAAATTAAGTATGTAACTCATTCTGCCTCCTGCAATAAAAATAAACATTATAAGATTACATTCAAAAAAATTTCAAATTTTCAAAAGCAATAACTGCTATGAATTTTAGTGACGTACGGGCCAAATGCAATAATGCCTCACAAAATTATCTTGACAGTGCTCATCAATAGCACTTCTACGATGAACCCTTCAATTCAACGCAGTCAACCAATAATGCATTAAGAAACATTAATTTGATACTATGACACTTAGCATTTTTCAGTAAAGAGCACTTCTTTAAAATTTTCCAAGGAAGCAGAGACTGTCTTGGCATCCGCCTCCTCATCCCAGAGCTGGAACTTACCTTGTGCGTTGCAAAGCAATTTGTGGTATGGAAGCTCACATAACTACATCCACTCCGACGTCCCAAATTAGTACAGGACTCCGAGCGCTCGCTCCGGTGGAAGGATACGTGTTCAACAGGGTTAGGACGGTCCGGTCCGGTCGGCCCGCCGGTCACGACTGAACAATGCCGCACAAATTTCGAAACAACACACTCGCGACCCGCGACGCTCGCGGAGTACACGTCGCAGTGCCGTCGCGCTACTCGGTACGGACAGATAGCGTCACGAAACACTTCCGACGCGACGCGCCGAGCAGAGTTGTCCCGCCGTGCGTCTTCTGAAGACTGAACGAACGAGTTGAGTCCACCAGTCCACCGTTCGACTGGCGGCTAGACAGCGCGCGCTTGCCGCCCGACGCGTCCGACACCATTCGGCACCGCGACTCGCGGTGGGGTCGGGGGAGGAGGGGGATAACCAGCTGAGCAAAGTGGGAGTGGGGGCTCCCCGGGCTCCCCGTCCCCCTCAACCTCCTCCTCCCCTGTTGCCTAGCAACAAAAAATGGCTTGAAATTCAAATTTAGGTTCGGTGAGTATGGCGGATTTCTGGGTACGTTCTGGGAATATATTGCGGTTCGTTTCTCTTTCACAGAGGCAAGGTTAGGTTCTTCTGTTTGTTTTTCTTTCCACTCAGCTGCTGCATCTGTCATTCTTACTCAGGAGAGTTGCAGTCGTCGTTCTTAACTTTGTCCTAGCTTTGGCATTATTATAGTTGCTCCTAATCAAATCTTTGTTGAAAAATATACCTGATTTTGATTAGGGTGTGTTAAAGAGCCAAAATGGTTTGTGACAAGTGTGAAAAAAAGTTAGGAAAAGTGATAACACCTGACCCTTGGAAGTCTGGAGCAAGAAATACAACTGAAGGAGGAGGGCGTAAAATTGGAGAAAACAAAGCTTTGACAGCACGTTCAAGAGCTTCACCATACACAACTTCCTTCAACTGTTGTCGAATTTGCCGACAAAAAGTTCATCAGGTATGTAAAGCCATTTCAAGAAACTGCATTTTATGTTCTGAGTTTGAAACATTCTGACAATAATTCTACTTTCAGGCTGGTTCACACTACTGTCAAGCATGTGCTTACAAGAAAGCAATTTGTGCTATGTGTGGAGTGAAGATGTTAAACACCAAAAACTATAAGCAGTCCGCTGCTTAAAAAATGTTTTTCCTTCTGCAATGTATACTGACTCTGGAATCAATTTTTTGTATAATAATCTTATTAATATTTTTTTTAAATTAAGAACAAAGTGAGAATTCCTCAATGAAATTCTACTAGAGGTACTGGTAATTTTCTGTAAATAAGTTTTTTTTTGAAAATATAAAAAAGTTATTGTAAAGAGGAGAGATAAAATGATTTTACTGAAAACATATATGTAATATGTAATGGATTCCATTTACATTTCATCACTTTGATCCCCACAACAATGCACAACCGTAACAATGCACTTAATCTTTGTTTGCTTTAGGGGAAAAAAATTTGTATCAGTTAAAAAAATTTCAGTTTTCTTCTTATCATGGCTCCAATTAGGCTTAACTTTAAAAAAATTTGTGACAGTGTCTCCTGCTTCCAGGTACACAAATTAAGTAAAAGTACTTAAGCGCATATTGTCTTCTTTTGCACTCCATGTTGCACTAAATTGTTTGTGACTTAGCCAGCCAAGGGGATGCCCTTTATCTCAACTTGTCGAGGAGCTGATACCTTTGGAAACACATGCAACAGTTATAGCGACAAAAAGAGTCGCAGGAAACAGCCATGGTTTATTGAAGTATTCAGGTAATTGCCACAGTTTGTGGTTGCGGGACTGGGAGCGCCTGCAGGGTAGGCAGTTGTGGAAGGCGCTTGTCCCCTCCCCTCCCCTCCCCATCCACTGTCCGCTGGCACTTCCCTCTCGCAGACAACGCACGACGAAGGAAGCCCGAGCCCGACCCCCCATTGAGCAGTGCCGCAAGCAACGCCAGCTGGCCTTGGAGCAATGCCGCCGGGAGGCCGGATGTGAAAGGTGAAGATTTGGAGTGCAACACCTACCTCCCTAACAGGATCATCAGGACATCTGTTGCTGTTGGGGCAGTTGCGAAGACTTCTGGTGCGACATGGCCGTGATGTCAACGCCTCCGCGAACTGAGCCGCTCGTCTACCGTCGGTCCGAGGCCCAACCCTGCCCCGGCCCGCGACCACCAGCCCCTCGAGTATTACACTGCAACCACCTAAGGTACAGTGGGGGGTGTAAATGTTGTTTACTTATCCGTAAAAAAACAAAAACAAAAAAACAACAACAAAAAGACACACTCAAATGGGATGGTTTGATTTCAATTTTGAATCCATTTACTCTTGTAGCTGCCCAGAATCCTGGAGTCCAAGCCCTGTCCTAGCCCAATCTACAAACAGATGGACAAGCCAGCATCAACCTTATGAGGGATTCAGTTATGTAAAGTCAAGCAATGATCCGTCAATGAATTAGAAAAATTAATCATGATATAATATGACACATCCCAACACCTAATAATACTTTTGCAATGAAAAACAAAAATATACATTCGAGAGTAATTTATTGGTCAATTCAAGAATGTTAGTGCTTCAGTAATATGATGTATTAAAAATAAACAGTGTCTAATAAAATTCATTATAAAATTAGTAACAAATGTTCTTTTAACTACCTTCTGTATGTATAAGAATAGAACTTTCCATACTTTGACCATTATCAAATACCCACATTGAATTTGGGCGGATTTTGTTTCA
Source organism: Frankliniella intonsa (assembly GCA_033675135.1). Taxonomy (NCBI): domain Eukaryota; kingdom Metazoa; phylum Arthropoda; class Insecta; order Thysanoptera; family Thripidae; genus Frankliniella; species Frankliniella intonsa. The sequence goes on along the minus strand of CM066256.1, from coordinate 9,369,810 downwards.
AAGCACATTTTAACATCTATGGAAAATGTTCAGGGGTTGGTATATTTTTTGGTGTGCTGGGCAAATCATCTAAAGTTACAGCTCGGGCAGTAATAGATAAATTGGGAGTATGTTCATCATCAAGCTGAGGCAAACTATCTGTTTAAAAAAAGACACAAAGGAAAACAAAAATGAAAACCAGATATAAATATAGGAAGGTGAGACGGCAAAAAGAAATACAAGCATGTATTTACCATTAAACCGGAGTTGCTGGAGCCTATTTTGAAGATCCTTATCACTATCATCTAGGTTTCCACCTGATCCGGGTCCAGGTGCAGATTCCTCAGATAAAAGATCACTCAATTCGTCCTCCAGACCTTCATCTGTATTACTGTCTACTGGCTCAGCCAAAAGTGCTTGAATTTCATTGTGTGTATCAAGGACCTCTTTGACTTCATCCATGGTATTTGCAACATCATCCTCAGTAAGACCAGCAGCCTTGAAAGTCTGTTTAAGAGCAGCTACACCTACTTGATATGACTCCAAGACCTGATGTAAAGATAAATAAACAATAAAATTACTCATATTACATTTCATTCATCCAATGACTGTAAAATAAATTACCTGGCTGTCAGAGGAAGCATCTCGAATTCTTGCTAGTAAGACTTGTACATTATCCAGAGCACTGGATCGTTTTTCAATAACCTTTTCTAGTTCTTTCTTTTTTCTTAAGCAGCTCTTGGCCTGAAAAAGAAATGATACTAGTAGGAAAAACAACTCTTTTTACAGAATACAGTCTGGTTATCAGTTAATACGCACTGTGGATCGCATTCCTTTGGCAAGATACGCCTTTGCTTGTTTCAAGGTGTCTTGCTTTTCATTTTCAAGTCGTTCGAGATAATGTAATAAAGTTTTTTCATTACAAGACAAAGCATAGATACCACGGTCTATGTCAGTAATGATTGGCCGTGATTTCATGGTTGAGCTTCGAAGTTTAATAAGAACTTGGGACTCATTGACCTTATCAATGTTCTGATCAATAACAGCTGCATGGCCCTGAAATAAAAATTTTGAAAATCAGTAATTAAAATTAATTTAATGCAGAAAAATACGACTTAACTAGTATTCTAACCTGATATTGTAAATAGTATGCTATGAATCTAGCATCAGTGGCAGGTACATTTTGCATGCCACATGCAGATAAGAGAGATTGCATGTTAATAAGTTCCCCTCGTAAATCTTCTGCCGCAGTGGAGAAAATTGTTTCTGATCTAATCTGAAAAGCAGCAACTGTTAGTATAAGCGCATTGAATGAAAAAGCATCACTGATTGACATACTCTACCTTAACAGCAGCAAGGTGAACAAACTGAGTTTGATTTGTAACAGATGATGTAATAACCATGTCCTTAAGTTTAGTGAAGGTCCAAGAGACTGGCCTCTTAACTGCCATATCAAACATCCAGCCTCGCCAGGAACCTGATATACTGCACATTTTAAAAAATTCTTCTGGTTGCACAACAGTTCTACTCCTAAAACACAAAAAATGACACACATTACCAATAAAAATGATAAGATTTAAAAGAGGCCACAATTTATTATTTATACCTTTGCATTTCTACCAAAACAGTTGGCAAACATTCAGGAATCCGTCCATTTCGCATGAAGTCTTTATTTAACTCATCTAAACTGAAGGAAGTGCGATTTTTCCTCTCACACCATTTCAGTATAATAGCGGTCCAAAAAGAAAGCTTGGAGTCCCATCCTTGTGGATTAAGATCTCGGTCACGAAAGGGAGCAAACAAAGATGTCATTCGACTTTCATCTTCCCACAACTCTGGGAAATCCTGACAGTGAGGTGAAAGAGATGCACCCTTTGTAGGAGTGGCCATCATATATATGTAACAAAATCTGAAAATCAATCAGGTTTTTAAGGACTTCCACAATGCATAGGCTGAAAAATAAAATAGCAGTGAGCAAATAAAAGGGAAGATCAGAGAAAGAACTATGCTGAAATATCAAATTAACAAACTGGATATGCGTAATCCAGCATTTTAAAATACAATTATTTGATTTAAAGTTTGGAATTTAAATGAAAAACATTGGATATAAAAACTGAAACTCATGAACATATTGCACTCTCGCGGTACTACACCTACCTTACTAACGATTGTCATTCAATGTTAAGTGAAGTAATAAAACTCAATAAAATTGCGATAACCATGCAAAGTTTTCCATCACGTCTTATGAATGTGAAACAAATTTGGACACAGGTTTCCGTTCCAAAATGAACATCAAAGCGGTTATGTCGACCAAAACAAAGAGATATAAAAAGCTTTTGACTGTAAAATTTTTCATAGAGAGACTGTCGCAAATGGCGCGAATGCCAAAGCGGTCAAAGCATGGCGCGGAGGGAGAGCCTAGTCCCGACCGTGCGAACCCAATGTTTTAATTGGTTTTAATTCACATTGAAGTGTCAAAAGATATGTAATCACAAGTTCTGAGAGAAGATGCGTTTATTAACCAACTTTAACAAAAAGTTTGACAGCTTTATCATACGCAGAAGAAACAAAGGTGTGACTTAAGGCGTTAAACAGCAGGCCCTCACCGTGTTAAGACATTTGGCCGGTGCTAAGTCATACATTCATTTTCCCGATGCAGGAAATGCGAATTAGAAGGGCTTGTTAGCGATGAACCTGCTGAGCAGGTCTAGCGCCCAGCGGGGCTGGTCGGCGGGCACCATGTGGCCCGCGTCCCTGACGAGCACCTGGGTCAGCCTGCCGGCCTGCTTGGCGTAGCCGGCCAGCTCCCCGCGGCTGGTCCACAGGCGGCGCGGCGCGCGCGCGAACTCCTCGGCGCCGCTCCACTTGAGCTTGGCGAGGTAGCTGTCGGTGAGTGCGTAGCCCACGATGATGTCGAGCTGGCCGTTGTAGACCATGACGCGGTAATGGTCCAGCAGCTCGGCCAGCCACGGCGCCACGGACTGCAGCATGTCCTCGCGCATGTGCTCCTCCACGACCTGGCTGCGGTCCCAGGTCGAGTTGCCGACGTGCAGGGCGCGGCGCACCGCCGGCGTCTGCACGAGGCGGGTGCCGTCGCCGTGGTCCGGGTCGGCCGTGTACAGGAAGTTAAAGTAGAAGTCGAAGCCCGTGAGGTTCTTGAAGAGGGTCGGGTAGGGCGTGAGGTCGCCGCCCATCATGAGGTCGTTCTCGAGGAAGGCGTCGAGCCAGCGCTGCTCCCGAATGCGCTGCACAATGCGCTCCTCGCTGGCGCGCAGCGCGTCCCGCCCCGCCGCGTCCACGAGCCCCAGTTGGAATGTCAGGTCGCTGTAGTGCATCATGTTCTCGGGGTCCGTCCAGCCGTTCCCGATAAAGAGGCCCTGCGAAAAACGAGGAGGGTTGCGGAAATTTCATAGGTATACAGGACCAGACCATGCGGAGGGAAGACCACCCTCCCGTGTACTCTTGCCGCGCACTCTTGTAGGTGACATTTTCTAGAAATTTTACGCACCTGTTGGACCTGATGTGTGAATGTGAATTCACACATCAACATATATCCGACATTTACACACTTGGGTTCCCACGGTGACAATGACCCGGGGAGGGCCCTTACCTGCAGGTTGATGCGGTCGGCGGCCGCTGCCGTGGGGTTGTTGCGGTGGATGGTGTAGCCGAGTGCGGGGACGTACTTGCCGGCGTACGACTCGCCCGTGATGTAGAAGGGCTTGCCATGCAGCTGGGGGAACATCCGGAAGAACTGGACCAGGGCGGAGTAGAGGTCCCGCCCCACCTGCGCACAAAGGGAGGGACACTGTTCCTTGGCGGCTGGGTAGGCAACCCTCTCTACTCAGAGGCGTAGAATGGGGTTGCCTATCGATGATTACTGGTGAGTGAAATCAGGGAAAAAAATTTCCCCCCTGCCGTTATTATGGCAGGACTTAAAATTTCGAGCCAACTCTCCGCTGGTCACGTACTTGTGTCTGGTTGCGTGCGTATCCCTGATCCTGGCCGGTAAAGCTGAAGCCAGCGCCGACGGGGTTGTCGATGTAGATGAGATTGTACTGCTTGCTCCACGAGTACTTGCGCAGCTTCACTTTGCCTCCCTCGCACGAGTACGGGCCGTTCTCGGAGAACAGGCCGTACAGCGAGCTGGCCCCGGGCCCGCCCTGCAGCCACAGCACCACCGGCGCGTTGCGGCCGCCGCTCTCCGCGGGGAAGTACCAGAAGAACATGTTGGAGTCGAGTTCCTGCAACGAGGGACGCGGTCGCGAAATCAGGACAGAGTGGTGGAGGCTGGGGCCTGTTTAGGGGAACGGGACGGCAAACTCGGAACGCGGCCCCGCCTCGCCCTGTACCTTGTTCACGGTGAGGAATCCAGAGAAGCTCTTGACGTTCCCGGCGAGGGGCTTGACGGCAGCCGCTTGCTGCGCGCCGGTCCAGTTGCCGCTCTCGATGAGCGGGGTGAGGAACAGCGGCGCGCCGGGGTCCACGTCGCCCTCCTCGGACGTGCGGCCGTCGTCCACCTCCTGGAAGAGGCGGGGCGAGCCTGCAGCCATCCTGTTGTACCAGGAGCCGTGCGCACCGCCCACCAGGGCGGCGGCCACCAGCACGAACAAGGGCACCATCGAGGACGGTGGGGTGGGGGCGGTCTGCTCTGTGTTCCGCGTCGGGACCCAACTGAGGCGAGTTGTGCTGTTCTCGGGCCTGCCCCCCCTCCACCCGGGCGTCAAACCTGATAGCAAACTGACCCTTTGACCCCAGCCGTCACGGCAACTCGACGTATAATGGAAATAGGGAGCACTAGCAAACGTCATCCCTTCATCTTCTCTTGTGGCGTTTTTTTGCCAAGGTCTGGCCCAATTACTTGTAGTAAACATATTTTTGTTTAACAGCGTCAAGTTTTAGAAGTAACTAGTATGCTTATAAATGAAGTATAACAGACAAACAAGGATGAATACTTTTTATTGTTATTGTCTGTTCGATCACATCTGAGCACAACCATACTACATCTGGACATACCACAATTGACTTAATTGATTACCTCAAAAAACACCAGTTCACAATCTTCCCATGTTCATATATTCTTCCTTCTCTCAACCATGAGAAAATATTTGTTGATGTTAAATGCGAGAAATAAACATGAACAATTACACAATTTCATTGGTTATTGCATTACAAAGCCTACTGCAGATCTGTAAAATGTACACTGTTGTTGAAAAGGCCCTTGTGCTCTGAGATAGTTGAGAAGAAAAATATATAAATGGCATAATCATTTACACTATGGTACTTAATTAATTAATAATGGCTTGCACCAAGTCTCCACATTATTATTTTATGAATGTAAACAGTGGAGCAGCTGCATTAATGTTTATACAATTATTATTTTTATTTTATTATTATTATTATGTTTTTTTGTCTGTCTTTTTCTGGCAAAAGCTCTTGGTCTAGTATTGCAGCCTTATTTTGACATGGCTAAGGTATACTGGCAAAACCTATTTGCAACAGAACAAGACATTTTAATGAAAACCATAATTGCATTTCACTGTGAAGTTGTTGCATAATTCATGGTATGATTAACAATCTAATGAACTTATTGAAATGAACAGTGAGATTTGAGCAGAGTATGATAAAATCCATGGGACCTATTGTGTGCGAACAGACTTTGTACTAGAAGTAATTAACAAATAAGGCGTCAATGATGAGTTACACATCACAGTAACAAGTGATTTTTAAAATCCATAAACTTTAAAACAACAGATAGATATTATGGCACAATTAAATTTGCAGAGTTATGGGAATAAAAAAAACACTGCACTCATAATGCAGTTACTGTGGTGGCCAAAGAACTATCAATGAAATAAAATCGCAATACGAAACCTTTTACAGATGGCCCCAATTCATCAGTCTATAAAGCAAGTACATATTTCATTGTAAGCTATGTACAACTATTCACCTCAATAGCTGGTAACAGTTATTATTGGTATGAGAAGTTAGCAGCCACCATAAATTAATTAAAGAGCACACAAAAAAATTTCCAACCACCAAAGAAACTGTCTAAGACCTTAAAGTACCCTAATTTGAATGGACACTGTCAATCAGAAAAAGAAAAAAAATAATATATCACACACTTGAACACTCAAACTAGCCTTGAATGATTATAATTAAACAGGGCACTAGCAAGGTGCAATGACACAAATATAACAAATAAAGCAACAATCTTATGAGTAAACACAGCACAAAACATCTACTGAAAACAGCAAATTAAATTTCTGCCCCTAATTAATGGAAGAATTTAAAATTAAGATATGCAAGAGGGCAAAAATAGATGAAGATACAGATCAACTGTTTCTTAACAAAAAAAGAAGAAGAAAAAAAGGTTAACAACTCTTAGCGACTATAAAATGTGTAAATAAAGTATGAAACACATTCTAGTGCAAAATTTCAGAAAGCCCCTTGATAGATTGATCACATGAAATGAGCTGACTGTTAAAAACCCATTATCTTACATGTCTATGGAAAAACAACAGCTTAAAAGTTTTAAAAAATAAGATGAAGAAGCTTCATTTTAAAAAATGCTTTTGCCTTCCAATAGGAAAAAAAATGGAGGATGATAAAATTAGATGAATAAGTTCATTATGTGGGATCAAGACACTTAATACAATACCAAGATATCACATGAGCAAGGGTATGTATCCTAGGTTGCACTACAAAATCTAAAGCATACGCTTGAAAAACATAAGCAATTGAAGAGAAGAAGAAACAATTATTAGAAGGTATACTGGACACAAGGAGTAAATATTTCATCAATCTAAGGAAAATTTTCACAGGTATATGAAATGTCACATAATTTTTAGCAGTTCTGTTGTTGAATCCAGAAAATTGTACAGTGAAACAGTTAAATTTACTTTAGGTCATAAGGATTGACTTTCTTCTGACTATTTACACTTCATGACTAATAAAAAAATTAAAAAAAAAAGGAAAAGAATCAGAGAACTCTTCTTAAATGATCTCTTACAAACTCATTTGATGCAAAACCTATTCCAACAGCAATGGGTCCCTTCACCCAATTCATACTAAGGCCTTTAAAGAAACCTCCTCTTATACCCTCCTCCCTGCAATAAGGACAGGAGATATTAATAAGATGTGAAAAGAAAGAGAAAAAAAGCTTAAGATACAGAGTGAAAACTTTTTTAAACTGACCGGTATATTTTACTCAAAGAACCAATAATGGTGTCATATTGCTCTCCAGTAACTGCAGCTGTTTGCATTCGTCTTCGTACAATGTCCAGAGGGTATGATCCAGTTTGAGCAATCGCACCAGCAATTGCACCACAGGCTAAGTTTACTAGCGTGCTGGGCTTTTCATCTCCAAGCCAAACTAGACATGAAGGATAGCATTATGGGAGGCCCTTACATGAATAAGAGAACTTTATTATTAGTACAATTATTAAGGCTTCATACCTCTATAATGATGCTTAAGGGTATCATATGTGAAAAAACTGAGGCCAGCATAAGGTATAACTCCAAGAAAAGTTGGTAAATACCCACGGTAGAATGCTAAAATGCTTTCCTGTTGCCACATTACTCTAAAAACCTGAAAATAGAACATATTTAATATTAAGTTACCAAGGAAAATCAGATGGAAATATTTTTAGAATACATATACTGACAGATCTGAGAGAATTTAGCTCTCCTTTTGATGTCACAGCCATTCTTGCACGGGCCAAGTCTAATGGATATGTAATAGATTGAGATGTTACACCAGCAAGTGACCCAGCTAAAAATCTTTTGATGTGTGCATCCTCTGAGCTGAAATAGTTAGATAAAAAATGGTAAGAAGATGTGGTATATTAAGTATAAAAATTAATGTAAATGGAGACATACTGATCAATTGGAGAAGTAACGTTTAAGCCTAAAAGCCTCTTCCATTGCTCATGTGAAGTGAATTGAATGGCTCCATATGGCACAATTCTTGCCATTGTGGCACTATTACCCCTCCATAATCCAACGATTCCCTCCTTGTAAATGGTTTCCTGGAGAAACTTCCAAACTCCTCTGACTGAATATGGCTCTCTATGAATCTAGAAGTAAAAATAACCATATAATTGAACAATTAGTAAATGACTTTGTAAATGTCCCAAAAAAAAATAATTACCACACAATACCTGAAAATTAATTTTTGCTCTATCAAGAGGAGCAATAGAAGTCTTAGCGATTGCACCAGCTACAGCCCCAGCTACAAGACCTGTCCACACCCTAGTTGTGTTTGATATCTGTATAAAAAATAAACAATTACTTTAAAAATTGATTTAAAAAAAAATATTTTGTGAAAACTCTGTCAGCTTTTTAGAGCTACAAACCTCAGCCTGTTTGTTCTCTACAGGTAGCTCTTGTTGTCCAGATGGATCATCTACAGATTTATCTCCCATGCTTGTTGTAGTTCCATGGGTAGAAATAACTGATAAAGCTGATGGAGACGGAGGCCTCCTGGCTACAGATGAGCTGAACACTGAAATATTTGTTGATGGTGTGATGGTATGAGCTGGGATTGAGGTATATGCTACATCCCCCATGACTGGGATTTAAATAGACATCCTGTAAAATACCAAAACATCAACATCAACAATACAAACAAAAAGCAGCCCAATCAATACACATGGAATCTCAAACCACTGGAGATAATAACAATAAAGAATGACAGGGGATAACACTGCAAAGAATGAGACAGGCTTTCTAAGAGGTCCTCTAGAGGATTGTGGTGCGCGAGGGATCAAATGTTGGACCGAACCCGATATGATCCGATAGCTAGATGCTTGCTAAGCTTACATCACAGTGTAAAGGGCACTCTCCTACGCGGCGAGGCGAGGGGCTGCAGGCAAATGTGAACACCAAAATAATCGCATTTGAGCATACATAACCCAAAGGTGAGCGCGTGCTCTCATTCGAGGGCGGTCGTGCAAATGAATATATAATCAGAAGGGCTAGGTTCAACACGCCTCGGCTACGCTACGAGTGCGACAATACGTTCTAACGTACAATGACTTTAGATCAAGTTGCCTGCGGTCATCCGATTTCGTTTCGAGGATCCTCTTGCTTGAAATGTTGATGGAGAATCACATGCCAGTCAAGGAAACGGCTCGAAAATCGAAAAAATAGTGAACGACGACACTTGCCTCGTCTCGTGAGCGGCCATAGAAACACTAAATTTGCACGTACACACACCCACTGTGAATCTGAAGGACTCGCACCCGACGAACAACAACACACTAACACAACTACACAGCGAGACACACACACAAGATCAGGTGTAAGGCCAAGCTGCCATCGCCTTGAAACAAACAAAAACTTGTTACTCAAAATAAAATAAGAATTTAGTAAGCCTTAGAAATACTATAGCGATTGCTCACTCTTTTTAACTGTCTCTGGAAATTCAGAGCTTTGCTGCTAATTTCCTTGACGTAGGTCTTTGAGCTGGAACGTAGCTCTTAGGTTGGTGGCCCTGTGTTATCAGCTGCTTTACTTTGGGCGTAGCTCTGGGCAGGAACTGAGGAACAGCGTACGATATTTCCCCAAGTATGACAAATTTATAGACTATCCGGCAAGTTCAAGTACCTTAGCGGAGTGGTGGCAATTAGACTTTCCTCGGCAGGCCTCCCTCCCTTAGAGGCGGAGTAGTGGGGAATGCCAGTCGGGAATGCCGCTCGGCGAGTCACGGGCCCTTTTGTCCTTCCGTTGAGTCTTCTCCGCGCGGCGCCCCGCACTCCCGCCGAACAAGTACATGTATGAGCATGTAGGATTGGTTGCCTACACACCGGCGCGACCAGCACGAGTAGGTCGAGGGCCTCGCCCGACAAAACCAAGGAGTCTGCAGGTTCCATTTCCCCTTTACGAACTCATGTACATTTCTTTGCACCCAACGAATCTAATCACACGATATCCAAATCACAGAGGGAACTGGCAGAACTGGCAAAGTCTCCGGGACAAGGAATGGAAAGCCACTCAGGTCTCAGGTCCGTGGACTCTACAATGTGTTTCAAGTGCAAAGTACTTATCTAAAAGGACAATCGGACTACCGAAAAGAAAAGCGCAATGTGGTTCACGTTATCTGGCGGGGGCCAGCTTATCGGACAGGCACAAGGCGCAGCATAGTCTGACGGGCCGGGCCCGGGCCGGGCGGCGCCACTGTCAGGAGCTCAAGACTCCCACATGGGTGCGCGGCGCGGGCTCGTCACCGAGGAAGACACTTCTAGGCAGAGGCAGCTCCCCGAATGATCTACCCGAACTCTCAGTGAAAAACGTGACAACAGAAGTTTTTACATTACTGCACAACCGGCAAAACGATGAGGTAAAAAAAATCGCGCTAGTTTGCGTGTTCGTTTTCTCAGTGCCTTCTCTTCTTTTCTTGTGTTTTTGTGATGGCAAAGTTGACCGATGTCGCGTACATTGCCCTGTAGTGTGTCACGCTCGGTGTCAAAAATTATTCACAACTAAGTTTGCTCAGTAAAGAATGACAACATTTTTACAGTCCGTGAGGTGCCGTGAGGCCGGGACGGGACGGGGCGAGGGAGAAGGGCGGAGGAGGGGCGTGGCTCGGGCCGGACGAGACGGGAGTCAACGAGTCAACATTGCTCCGAGGTCCGAGATACAAGCGAGAGCGCTGCGGCGCGGCGGCGCAGTCCAGTCCGGGGAGGAGACTGGCCGAACTCGGCCATCCACTTGAGGAGGGCGGCCAGCGCTGAGAGGACAGGACAGACAGCGGTAGCCTACCTACACGCCTGCGTTGCGAAGTCCCGTCGCCGCCAGCCGCCACCATGCTGGGTCTCGTGGAGACCAAGGTGATCTCCCTGACGTCCATGGGGGCGGCCAGCCTGGTGCTGGGGCTGCTGCCACTGTGGCTGCGCGGCGGGGGCGGGGCCCGGGCCGCTCCGGACGACGACTGCCCGCGGCACGCTGCGGGGGCGGGCCCGCTGCTCACCGCGCTCCTGTCGTTCGGCGCCGGCGCCCTCCTGGCCACCGCGCTCGTGCACATGCTGGTGGAGGCCAGCGAGGTGCTGCCGCGCGCCGCCCCCGTCGCCCTGCTGGTCGGCTTCCTGGTGCTCTACCTCGTCGACGAGCTGGTGCAGCGGCTGCTCGGGCATTCCCCCGCCGCGGCGCGCGCGCACCGGGCGCAGCCGCACGCCGCGTGCCCCGTGGACGAGCCCTGCCCGCCGAGGTGAGTCTGCCTGGGACCTCCCGCATCGTGCAGCAGACCAACACTTTATTCCTACACCCGCACACGACGCGTTTGCGTTCCACGACACGAGCCTACGGCACTTCCTGTTATGTTGCAGCAAGAGTCCGATGGTGCGCAGACGGGATGATTACGGCTCTATGGATGAGTCGATGAGCATACATAGGTGAGGGCAAATCTTTGTCGCCAGATTTAGCCTTGTGTGGTTTGAGTAAACAGGCCAAAAAGAAGACCGACCTCGGCATTAATTTTCCAGACGGCCGGTGACATCGATCGGGACGTCTGGCGAGGCGGTGGGCCTGCTCTCCGAGACGTCCCCGAACGGGAAGACGGCAGCCGGGGGCGGAGGACACCCGGAGGGACACGCCGGGCCGGGGGCGGGGCCGGGGGCGGGCACCGCGTCGTGCTGGGGGCTGCTCCTCGCCCTCTGCATCCACTCCATCATCGAGGGCCTGGCCGTGGGGCTGGAGGAGACGCCGCAGCAGGTGCTGTTCCTGCTGGGCGCCGTCAGCTCCCACAAGCTGGTCGTGTCCTTCTGCCTGGGCGCCGAGCTGGTGGGCGGCGGGGTGGGGCTCGTCCCGCACCTGGTGGCCGTGCTCGTGTTCGCGCTCGGCTCCGCGGCGGGCGTGGGGGTCGGCATGGTGCTGTACGCTCTGCCGGGCGCCGCGGACGCCACCGCCGACCCCCTGCTGCTGCCCGTGCTCCAGGCCTCGGCCGCCGGCACGCTGCTCTACGTCACCCTGGCCGAGGTCTTGCCCCGCGAGCGCGCCCGGTCGCAGCACAACTTCGGCCGGCGGCTGCTCCAGTTCATCTCGTTTACGGCCGGAGTGGTGGTCATCACGGTCCTCGTCCTCTACCTGCCGGGTAAGGATGATCAGGAGTCAAAGACAGGCTGTTGAACTACTACTTTATCATTTAGAACCTACATAAATACAGTATTGATATGTGCTAGGAATTTCATTCACAGGAGCTAATTGGAGATGTTCTGTTCCAGATGGTCACAGCGAAAGTTCCGCTGAGCCCTGAGGAAAACTGATATGATAGTGGTGACAGATCGCCTACAGATTTTTTTTTTAAATGAAAAATAACTATGAAACAGCCTTACATAGATATTAACACCACTTTATTTATTGTTTTTCTACTACATTTATAAGAGTTTGCTTTAATAAAATATTCAATAAATTTTCTTGTAATACCATTATCTAATACAAATATAAGAAAATACTGACTCCATTTGTACAACTATACATATATATATGTAATATATATATACATCAATTGCACTTTGATATGCAAGTCGTGTCATAGTTGTAATAATTTGATTAAATCTTTCAAAATAGTTTTTGGCATCAATTAAGAAAACAACAACCAACTTGGAATGATTTGTGGGATACAACTTTTATAAAAGTTGATGGATTTCACTCTAATGATTGACAATAACTTATGTTCAAGCATCCTTCTCGTATCTTTTATCAAACAAATTTACAGAAGTTAGCAAAAAATTCAAAACAATAATCCCTTTCTCATTTTTTTTTTTAGTTTGGGTACATATATTATAACTGCCTAGATTTGACTAGTTCAAAGCAAAGTTGAAAAAACTTCAACCTCGAAGTCACAGCAAACACTGGCTAGACATACCATAAAAAATGGTCGAACCATGAACGCAGATTAAAAAAATATAGACTGAGCTACTGGTACTAAAGTAGTTTACAATACATATATTCTGCAAACATGTTTTGAACTTACATTACTTATATTGATATAAGTCAAGTTCAGAATGGTCTAATTAGAAAGGATCTATTTATCTTATCAGCATCAGCTTCCAATATCATTGTTTAACTTTGTGTTAAGCTCACAGCTATAAATTAAACATATCTGTCACAAGATTAACACAAAATATGCAAGTCAAAATTATTTAATATGACATAACTTGATGATAGCTGTCAAATTTATGGACAGAGACATGAACCAGGATGTCTTTTTCATTGTGAAAGGGAAACAGCCTTCAGTATAGCATAAGTCTTGTCTTACATTTTAACATGATATTAACTTGACAAAAATATTTAGAAACTTTTGATCTGAAGACAAAAGTTTGGGGACAGAGGGGAGCCATGAAGATGAGATCTGTACATATATAGTACTTTTCACAACGCCTGTGCAATGGACTAAACCTAATGCTAAAAATAAATTGTGAATAGTTTAAACATGTAACACGGTAAACATTTGCAACTAAAGAAAAAAAAAATATTTACAAACACTGAGATTACATACCATGATTTAAAAGGAAGTTTCCCTCCATAACATGAGTGTTAGTGATATAGAATCAACAAAACTATCTTTTGGGGTACATTTTTCTACGATATTAGTCACGAGGAATGCTGAGCATTCATATTTAATAACAAATCAAGAACAGTTCAACATTGGTATGTTAAAAACATGCTGTACCTCTCATTGACTATAATTAACAACTTATCAACAGTAATTTTCAGCAATGCTGAAACAAATTGTAAAAATAACAGTACTACCCTTAAGATTGAAAGCTGCACAGGACACTATCCGGCATAACATTATCACAGCTTAAAGCATAAAAGCTAAGTTAGATGAAAATGATATTTCATCTTAGCATCAATTTATCATAAGGCAGTAGTTCAAGACAACAATTTTATACAATATTTGATTCAACACTAAAGAAATTACCAAAAAAATGTATCATTTAAAGAAATAAAAGAAAACGCTGGATGGAGATCATTTGTCAGTCAGGTGCATTCAGCAAAGACTGTGAATCCAGCAACGCCTCATTGGAAACAAAGCTGTTATTCAGGGCTAAAGTGCTGTTAAGTAAAGCTGGACTGATTACGGGATCAATAGTTGAACTGAATGGAAAAAACGAAGTTACACGCTGTTTAGAGAGTTTTGGAGAGAGGACATGATAGTTTGTCCTTTCTCCTGTCTTTGCTTCTGCCAGTTGCTCACGGAGATTGTCAATCTGTGCATGAAGCGCACGTACTCCAAGATCGACTTGCGGGTATCCACCAGCTACACAAAGAGAAAACAAAATATACATTCTTAAATTTTGAAAACACATATTGCCGTAGGATAGGATAGGTAAATACTTACACTTGATTTCAAGAAGTGGAATCCATCTAAAAAAGCATTGGGACCACAAGGCAAGATTTGGCAATGAACCAAGAACATTGAGCACTGCATCTGATTTGGATGGATAGTACAGTGGATTGCGGAATAAAGCTATGTCCTTCTCTAAAAACTGCTCTCCCCAGTCCCATAAGGAACGGAGGGTAATTTGTTTACTCTGATCCTGAAAGAAAAAGGCTAATGTAGTAAAACGTTTCACACAATTGTATTTTAAAAATGGTAGATTTAAAACTGTAGATTATTGAAATTAAAATACCTGGCTCGCATTTAACCTCTCATGTTCACAATCAAATAGAAATGTATCAAAAACTGTGATGTGAGCACAATCCCACAGTGTAGTAAGGTAGGTTTCAGTGAACTCGAAGGCAGATGGAAACTGACGCAAAAGTTGCCAAACACAGTCCAGAAACAGCAACAAAATGGGAGACTGAAAAAATCAATTATAAGTTAGGCAACTAAATTTTCAAGCAGTATTTTTACTTCTTTAGCCACTTTTAGATAACTGACCTGCTGCACTTCTGGATTTAAAATATGACCAAGACGTGAGCAGAAAGGATGCCCCATAGCAACCCACTCCTTTTGAAGAAGGGTCTGAAAGCCTGGAATTGTTCTGAAGTGTGAATCAACAAGGAGTTGAGTCAAAGAGGATATCAAACATGACATATCTCTTCCATCTGCTTCCTGAAGAACTACAGTTACATTATCTTGAAGAAAGGTAGCAGCCTTGCTGGCCTTAGTAAGGCAAGCCGAAACAGTTGTAAGCCATTTTGAGCTCTCCACTTGTGACAGAAAGTGGTTGTCCTGAATCCAAAATTGGCGAACATTTTCTAGTACAAGAACAAAAGGAAGAATAATTTAAAAAATTCAAAATACCGTATTACTTTCTGAAGATATAAAAAAACAAAATAAGATGTACCAGGAGTGCAGAGATCCCGAAGCTTGCAATAACTGCCATAAACATCTTTGGGTGATGGAAGATCCTGTGTGAGCTCCATGAGTTCAGGTTGTGTTCTCTGAGGATGTCCTTTTCGAACATTTTCCAGCATTATGTTTTCAGGAGTCCTGTCAAATGGCGAATGCAAATTAAAAATACAATGTACCCATCACTTGGAAGTTGCCACCATTGGTGAATTAGAGTAAGACTCTTCAACCTTGCAAAGTGAGAGTGGCTAGTCCAAACAAAGGACTCCTTATGTATGTTTACTAAACTAATAGAAGTTGAAAATGCAAACACTGATAATTGATTTTAAATAGTGAAATACAAACTACATTTTGTAGTAAGAAAAAGAAAAAAAGAAAAAAAAAAACATATACCAGATAGATGTGCAAAAAGAAGTGCAGGAAAAGAGCTAATGTGTCCATAACCAAAAGAGAGGCAAAGACTAGAAGGCAAAGCACAAATTGGATCATGATTGGACACTATTGAAAGCAGAGTAAATTGGGAAAGCTTGGCGGACAATATACAATATACATATCAATAATCTTCAGAACAGACAGATCAGGAAAAGAAAAAGACAACAGTTACACTCCCTGACCTTGTTTCAGGGATGATGTTTGACAAGCCGGAATGTCGGATTACTGATGGTTGAATGACCAGCATTCTACTGCAAGCATAAACACACCAGAAAGCCTTTTTAACCTTCAGTTGCATTCCCACTACCAAGACCAAGAGTGTGTCAAGCTAAAAGGAATAGAATAGGTAAGATCATTAATTTAAAAGTGCATAGCAGACATTTTAAGAGTATTTGGGATATATTTGCCGTACAAAGACACACATTTTAACACATTGAGTGCAGAAGTGGTTGGCAATCCTATGTTGCTGTGACACATAGTGTGTATCATGTCGTACTCAAAATGTTAGATAGATATCAACACTATTAGTACGGTGAGAATAAAGCATTCAAGGCACAATCTTAGTTACTTTTGCACTCTAACAAAGCTGTGCTACCAAACAAGAAACCTACAAAAATAATTATTATGAAGACAGTGAGAGAATGGATACAAACATCCTTCTAAATTTATCTTACCTATCTGTTATTGTAGGCATCAAATCAGCCATACGCACTAAGGCTGCACCATGACTTGAGCTCCAGCACCAGACCGGTGGCCGGTTGCAGCGAAAATGACGGGATGCTTCAGTCAGTTGATAATCAACTAGAGCATCTGGCACAACTAGCCACTGAGGCAAGCTGCAATGAAACAAGAACAAAACTATTGAGATGATTTCTCCTCTATTGGTTTCTACTTTTGCTGTACTGCCTTCAGTGAACTAATTGATTACCTAGTTGATAGTTGAAAGCTTTGGTTTACATCTGATAACTTCCATCCAACAGCACCTGTTCTTCGGATTTCTTTCTCCCAATCCATCTTTTCACGAAACATAATCACTGGGCCTTGACTATTGTAATAACGTTCTCTAGAATTAGAATATAACAATTAAAACAACAATGAAACCTCCAGTATCAGGTCCCAATACCCTTAAAGAGGTGAAGCTTACCTAAAATCATAAGCAAAGAGAAGATGGTGTTTTCTTGGAAACGCATGGTGTAACAGAGCATTTGTTAATGTCTTACCATGGCCCACGGGAGAAAATTTAAAGCTGAACTGAATAACTCTCATGTTCTGAAAATTAAGTACGATTGCAGGACAGGGTAGCCTCATACAAACAAGATGCAAATGAAAATTAGCTTATAACTTACTTTACAGACTATGTAGAGGCCTTTCACCTTGCCAGATATGTTATTTCCAGGCATCAGTTTTCTTCGCTTGTCTCTGTCAATCATTTGGTACACTTCATCAACATTTGCCAAACAAACATCATTCTCACTAAGGAGAAGATTTTCCTGGAGGCCTCTCTCCTAAAATTTAAAAAAAAAAAAAAAAAGTAATTATTACATTAAAACCACAGCTTTAAATAAAGAAATCTTCCACTTAAGACAAGAAATAATTTAGGAAGAAACCTAAATAAAAACAAAATGATTTAAAAATATCTCCTAGCAACTCACATCTCGTGGTCTCTCTTCAGTTGTAACAAACGACAGCTTGAAATTGGTAACAGTAAGAATACCAGATTTACCCTTTTTTTCACTGAGAGGTGCAAACATAAGCACATTCTGAGCTTCAGCAACAACTGCTTCACCTGCAAAAAACCACGTCATTATTTACTTATAGTCTGTTAACAGTCAATGATAAAGGATAAAATGACCCAAGATAATTACCCGCAAGAAGTCGAGTATTCAATGTTTCATCAAAATTCTCTTCGAGCCCGATGTCCACCACCTGTAAACAAACAATATAAATGAAATAGGGGCCTTACAAATGAAAAATTAAGCACAAGATGACTTATGTACTTGTAAATTGGAAACTTTATAAGAAAAAAACAATGAAAAATAAAAATGAAACTAGAAAGTTTCAAAGCAGATCTTGAAGATCATAGAATTTCGTAGGTAGCTAAAATTCTGAGAAAGAAAACAAACAAAAAATGTCAGAAAATAAATAAAATTTGAAAAGAGGTGTGAGGTTATGTTTAGTTGTCAAAACAACAGGAAATTTGCGTGGAAATAGATTTGCAGACGGTAGCAATGTTGTTTGAAAAAGACTACTACATTATAGATATACTGAGTGTCTTTTACATAAAAATGAATCGATAATTTCTTGCAAACGTAGGATTTGACATTAATAAACCTACTATATGAGAACAGTTAAAACTCACCTTGTTTTCCTGATCATTATTAAAACCGACATAGCTGCGGAAGCTCATAGATACACGTTTATCGTTTGTTTTAAACATTGCATCACGATGATATGAATTTCTATCACTGTTAGAACGAGTTTTTAGGTGTAATTTGAAAGTTTTAGGAGTTCCATCAACATCAACTTGTTCTATCAACACCAACCAACACAGCAAAGCCTAAAACGTATATTGATATTGAAGTTCCCGAGACGTTACTCCGAGACTCTTTCATTGGGCGGGAAATTTGAATCATGGTTTCGAGGGCCCCCGCCCCCTCCGTGCACGCACATTATCCCCCCCCCCCCCCCCCCCCCCTCTGTGTATTAGTGTCAATGTCACAAATGTAAAAGAAACAAAACAGAGGAATTAGTATGTGCTTAGATGCTTCTTTAGAAAACCATCCCTTAACGGAGTACTGCATCATAATATGATGTTCCCATGTAGAATTTGAGATATCTCAAATTAAAATCAGGTCATTTTACACGGGCTCTTATGTTGTTGACCTAATGATGCAGCTTGGCTAGAAGCCATACAAGCATCCATTTTGACAATGTCCGCTCATATCTCTTTCTTCTAGGGTCAAGTAGTAAATATTTTAATTTGTAATGTTTTGGTTGGGTGTGGTGGCTGAATGAATTCAGAAATTAATTGTCAGCATTCTCATACTATATTTTACATGCAACAAAATGAGACTCTTCTAATGCACATAAAAACAATGTATCAGAAGTGATTTGGGACGATTTTAAACATGCCAACAAAGTCAATAGCAAGGTGAACTGTGCATTAGATGTCGTCACCCTCTGCAAGTGTACAAAACCTCCCTAAGTCACAAATACTATACATAACAAAGAGAATGGCCACGACAAACTATCATGGCCATTGTTTGAACACAATAAGTCCAGCTGCCATGGCAGGTACAATCAATTTGTCGCTTTATTGTTCCTTCTCACACTTATTAAATGTGGAAGATACAAAAACTTGGTCCAAGGCCACAATATTTAGCACATGAGAAGTTACAGTTTTGCTTTATTCTCAAAAGGAGGAAAAATTTTTAGATCCTCTGTGATGATAGGAACTAATTTGACTTGTAACAAACAAGGTGAAGGTACTTTCCAATACTTTTTCCAAGAAACTTGATACAATTTCTTCTGAAAGTTAGAATATATTAAAGAGAACATGTACGTTTATAAAAGTAAGTCTAGCATTCAGGACTAAAAATCTTTCTAAGACTAATATTTCTTCAAAAAAATGAAATGGGGGAACAACACTATTTTTTTTTTCTCTTAAATAGATAGAAATTCACATGGACACGATCATTCAATTAGAACTTGGGTAAAGTATTGTTAAAGTACCAAACCAATCAACAAAGAACTTTAAGAACACAGCACAAAATTTGACTAATACTATATCCCTAACTCACTTTATACTGGGAAAAAATCTTTTAAGGTAAAATGGCAGCTTGAAAGCCAGGAATGGAAACAAACTAAAAGTGATTTAAGGAATCCTTACTTCCAAGCAATGAAATGATCCATTTCAAATCATGTTTTAATTTAGAAGAAAAAAATACAAAAATAAAGATTTTATCTCCCAGGAGGAAAAAAATTATGCAACAGGAATGTCTTTGTTGTATGTCAGTGTTCATAAAGTGTATGAAAAATGCAAAACGTTTGACCTAGGATCTGTAACTGAAGAAAAGAGATTTTCTTCTACAAAATGTCAGATTGAACTACACAAATGAGGATATCTGTTCTGCTTTGTATAAAAATAATTGTGAGTAACAGTCTTTCATAAAAATTAATTCTTGCATGTGAGCAAAAAAAAAGTCTTCCCAAAAGGCAGAAAGAGATGGGTGAAACACATATTTGACATAAGACAATTTTGCTTTAAAAAATAAAATTGAGAAAAAAAAACATTAAAATAACCCTTTGAATTACGAACAATAACAGAGCAAATTGAAATAAAGTTCTAGTAATTGAAGGAAAAAAGTTTGTTGGGATGTATTTGATTCCATCTGCCAGTCAACATTTCATATACATGTCAAATACTTCTTTTGTGACACAAATAAAATTATCTAAGAGATGTAACAATGAAAATCATATGAAGCCAAACTGTACAGACAATAACTACAATAGTTTAGAAGTCTAAAAATTCTTAATTTGTTTAGTTACTGTTCAAGTATTAACAATTTGCTCTCCTAATGAGGCTAACAGAGAACAATTGGTCATGAGCAAAGTGCACTGCAGAAAAGCATAACTGTAAGTCAAGTATAACTGCTCAAGGCACAAGCACATAATTACTCATAATAACACATTTATGCTTACAAATACATACACACTCACTGAGATATCACAGAACAGGTCAACACCTGGAAAATCTAAGATACACCATCCGTCAGATGATTTACGCCATGGTATGCTTGCTTTAGCTATTTCCTTGCCTCTCTACATTTAGTCCAAGTGTTGAATAAGAGAGAGCTTGTCAAGGAACTTTTACTCATTTCCTCAAATACAAATAAGTCCAATAGCGCTCAGTATTTCAACTAGAAATTTTAATAGATAACTTCATAAACTGTTGCTTTCTTGTCACCTGACCCAGTAACAATATACTTATCATCAGCCGATATGTCACAACTAAGTACAGATGAAGATTCTTTAGACTGCAGAAAAAGAAACAAAGTAGTCATCAGGACTATGGTAACAGAGGATACAAAATATAGTGCTCAATGAGGGTACAATCAATCAAAACAGAGCCACATGTATGCATACCTGGAATATAGATGCACCGTACGGTGTTCTCCATGCATTCAGAAGATTATCTTTGCCCGTGGAAACAAACCACTTCCCACAAGCAGCAAATCGGAGTGACAATACACAAGACTCATGAAGATGTAACTGATACTTGTCAGGCTTGGCTGCGTGCAAAACTTCTACATTTGAATTTTCCATACCCACAGCCAACCACTCTCCAGTTGGACAATACCCTAATGAGAAGATCTGAGACACAAAGGAAAATATTAAAGGTTTATCAAACCAAAACAACTTTATAATGGTGTTGGCTGCAACACACACTGTACCTGTGAGGAGAAGTCATGTTGCTGTAGTTGACGCCCTTCTCTCAAGTCCCAAGATCTAACTGTGTTGTCGAGACCACCAGTCCACAATTTTGTACCATCAGCTGATATGTCAATACATGATGCACCATCTGTATGGCCTTGGAATTGACGGACAAGGGATTGGTTATGAAGGTCCCACACAGCAATGTTACCATCTGAGCAACAACTGAAGCAGACCTAAATAAAAAAAAAACAGAGACAAATCGGAGTTTAAATATCTAAACCAAAGATGATAATACAGTATCCTAAAGAATTTATATAAAAAGTTTTAATGATTTCTTACCTTGGAGTCCGGACTAATAGCTAATGCATAGCAAGCTGGAGCGCTTGAGGTAAGTTCAGCCTTAATTCGTGGTGTAGGTGAGGCAAGATCCCAAATGCTGAGATTACTAGCTTCACCTCCAACAATTAAGGTTCTTCCATCCGGCAGCAGTTTTACTGATCTGATATAATTATCTCTTTGCTAAACAAACGTAACATTTAAATTAAATTTTAAAAAGTTGTTAGAAAAACAATTTTACGTAAGCGTCATATACACATTATTTTATTTCAGACAGGTAAAATAAACTTACCAGACAATCTAACTGAGATACTGCTGATTTTGAGCCTGGTTGACTAATATCCCAAACCTTGACACATCCCTTGCCACCAGTGTAAACATACTTAGTAGGATTTGAAATAGTGACAGCACACACAACCTCCCCATGTGTAAGTGTGTTAATCTGCCTAGCATGTCGAGGAATGCCGGGGCCAATCAAAGCATCAGGAGGAAATGGAACAGGTTGCATCTGCCCATCTGCGCTCACATGAAAGGAATAAGCCCTGCAAATAGAGATCCAGAATGATTAAACATTAAAGGGCTACTTCATACATTAAAGAATATATTCATCTGTATAAATACAATGA
Source organism: Frankliniella intonsa (assembly GCA_033675135.1). Taxonomy (NCBI): domain Eukaryota; kingdom Metazoa; phylum Arthropoda; class Insecta; order Thysanoptera; family Thripidae; genus Frankliniella; species Frankliniella intonsa. Next base: position 9,347,700 of record CM066256.1, on the reverse strand, counting down.
TTAAACTTACGGCTTTCCTCCAGGTATACCACCCAAGCCAGGTCCCAATGGCGCTCTCATTTGACCATGTGGATCATACCCAACAAGAGGTGGCCGAGGATAACTATTCAGACCTGGTGGTAAGTTATTATGCAGTCCATAAGGACCTGCTGCACCCGGAAGTTCATGGGGCCCGGCACCTCCTAAATAAGGATATTGACCAAGTGCAGACTGAGGCTTCAGTGGTTTCAGTGCACCTGCAGCAACATTGTTTGCACTGCCTGCATTGGTAGGAGTAACAGATTTTGAGATGGGAGTGGTTGGTTTCTCATCCATTTTCTTTGTGGATGGTGTGCTGGCATTTGAGGAAGTACCGCTACGAGGGCTGTGCGGTCCAACATGTTCCTTCTTAGGGGCTAGTTTGTCAATTCCATTTTCACGAGGTGATGATGTTCCATTTTGGGGTGAGATGGGGTCCTGCAAACATAAAACAATGAACTTTAGCAACAGGCTCACATTACCAAAACAAACTAAAGACTACAAGTCACTACAAAAAATCTACATTTCACAATTTGGTAGTAGCCCAAATAGAAAAAGCCAATCATATTAGAGTCACAAGGATAGTACAAAAATAAGCAATAATACATTTTAATACAAGAGAAATTTTTTTTTTCAGGCTGTGACTTCCAACACTAATATGATGATAGCAAAATGACATTTTCTAATAGGGTATCTAATGCTACTCAAATTGAATATAAAATTTGTCTGACTTTGTGATTCACCTCGCTCGCGTCGTCAACCACCAGATCTTGATCACTTTTTTCGCCATCACTAGCCTGTGGAAAAAAAAAAAAACATTTGAATTTATTTCTTTAAAGTTGATGTTTTATGGAATTACGCACAACTGCTCTACTCACATGACCATCCTTCTCTTCTTTCTTCATCTTTTTATGTTCAGGTTCCACAGGACTCCTTGGCCTGTACTTCTCACGCTCGGCAGGTGAAATAGAATTACGCTGTAAACAGAGAAACAAAATAGAATATTATGCTAGGTGAAGTTTCCAAAAAATAAACCAGCGTGACTGTGACTGATGCGCAGCTGTAGATCAAGAGAGAGGTGGGACAGAGGACAGAGGGTGCGTGACGCAGAGGCGGGGCGCGACCGTTCCGAACGATTGCATCCTCTCGCTCGCCAAGCGGCGCGGCGCGGCCAGTGCCCCATCAGCACTTGCACCATTTGCTGCTCAAGTCCCTCCTCCTTCTCTTTCCGCCAGCGATCGGCAGGGCGATTAACGGGGAGGGGAGGGGAGGGGAGGGGAGGGGAGGGGGAGGGGGAGGGGGAGGGGAAGGGGATGGGAAGGGGTGAAGGATAGCAAGGCGCCCCGCCCCCCGGCTCGGGCCCAAGGAGGGAGTCTACCTCCCTCTATGCCACACCCTGAGCAATAAAGCTCTCACTAGGCTAGCGGCGGGGCGGGGCGGGGCGGGGCGGGGCGGCCAGTGGCGGCGCGCCGCGCTATCAGATTAACAATAAATTCTCATTCACTAACAGCGGCCGGGCCGGGCCGGGCCGGGCGGGTTGGGGCGCCGAGGGCGTCCAGTCCCAGTCCCAACCACGGCGCGGCGGCGCGCGGGGCGGTGCGGGGCGAGATACCCTACCCTGCCCTGCCCGGCCCTGCCCGGCATCCGCAGCTCAGTGAGGACATGGTGCAAAACCCCATTGAGACCGGCAGGCCCACCCCGCCCCCGCCACGCCCCGCTCCGCCTCACCCCACCCGAGTAAAAACGAGCCGCGCCGCCATATTTTATTCAGTGCCAGAGGGGGAGGGGGCCGCCACGAGCACCGCCCCCATCCCATCCCATCCCCGGCCCTCCTCTCCCCCGGGGAAACCAAATTTCAGGCGGGGCCATTTTTCAAGTCGCGGGCGGGGCGGGGCGGGGCGGGGCGGGGCGGTGGTTTGGGACTCTGCAGCTCAGCCCGAACGGAACGGCGAGCATCCGGCCCCTCCGACTCCGGCCCTCTCCCTCCGGCCGCCCGGAGCAGGGCAAGCCCCCGGGAGAAAAGGGAGGAAGGTAGTAAACGGAGAGGGAAAAGAAAGAGGAAGGGCGAGAAGGGGTCGCCTCCCTAAAGTCCTCCGGCGGCGCGCAGCCAAGCAGTGGGGCGGGGCGGGGCGGGGCGGGGCGGGGGGACTTCGATCGCCGTCTTCCATTTTATCTCACAATAGATTACACGTTTTCATGGGAGGGAAAAGAATTGGAGCCAAGACTGCGAACGAGGAGGGGTGCGGTGGAGGCAGGGCGAGGCGGGCGGAGGCGGGGCGGGGCAAGTGATGCGAGAACGCCGTCAAGGGGTGGCGTGGCGTGGGGCGGGGGCAGTAAATTGATTATAAGAGCGGGGTTTGGGCCCGCCCCGCCCCGCCCCGCCCCGCCTCGCCCGCGCGCGAGCTTACGCCACAATTAGCCAGGCCTTTATGCCCCGGAACAGAGCGCCCCGCCCGCCCCGCCCCGCCCCAGTGTCCGAGCTGCGGTCCAGGGAGCGGCGGCGGGGGGCGGGGCAGGCAGACAAAATGCCTCCACCCCCCACCCCCACCCCGCCCGCACTGACGCGTTCACCGTGCTCTGGTGGGTACTGCGGTCGTGTCCACCCGGCACACGACCAGGCCGCCCTGCTCCAACACTTCTACCGTGCTCTCTCCTCTTGCAAGTCCATACTGCATACATTCATTTGTTAAATTTGGGACGCGACACACCAGCCTTTCCGCTCGTGGAGAGCACCATCGGTCCGCCCCGCCCCGCCCCGCCCCGCCTCACTGACCAGACCGGCAGCGCCCCTGCTGTCGCTCCGCACCCCGTCGCGTTGCGGTCTAGCTCCCCCACCCCCTCTCCCCAGATTTGCGCCCGACTGCCCCGCGGTGCCCCGGCCGGTCCCGGCGCCACTCACAACACCAGCCCCCCACCCCAACCCCCTCCCCCCGATCAGGATCGAACTAATTGCGGCAATTGCCAGAGCGGCTCAGTAGCGCGGGCGAGGCGGGGCGGGGCGGGGCGGGGTGGGGCGGGGCCAGGACCAGTCATAACGGTTGGCCGCGCCGTCCGGTCCGAGTCAAGGACGGCGAAGGGAGGTGAGGGGAGGGGGAGGAGAGGGGTTAGAGGAGGTGAGGAGGGGGAGAGGGAGGGCGTCGCACTCGGCACCCACAGCAGCACACCATACATACTGGCCGCGCCGCGCCGCCCCCAACACGAGTGAAAATAACTCCAATTACCCACCCCAGCAGACGACATGCAGAAGGGAAGGGCGTTACAGATGAGCGCATGCGGGGCGCCTCTCCGACAAGTTTTAATTCAAGTGTAAGTCCCGGCGCCAATCTCAGCCTCGCGCCTCGCGCCCGCCCCGCGCACCCTTATGCTAATTACCAGCGAGCAGGAGATAATTACGGGAGGGCGTGGCGGGGCGTGGCGGGGCGGGGCGGGGCGGGGCGGGGCGGCAGGTAACTCGGCGCCACCAGAGAGGAAAGGTGAGTGAGGGGCGGAAAGGGCGCGGCGTGGCGTGACGAGGGAATAAAGGGCCCCTAAAGCAGCAGAGGGTCGCGCCCGCCCTCCAAGTTTCCCTCCCTTCCCGCGTGCGGCTCGGCGCACTGCACCGCCCCCGGCCCGCCCCCGGCCCGCCCCCGGCCCGCCCCCACTGCGCCGAGCTGCATTCAAAGGCAGCGGAGCGGGGCGGGGCGGCGTAGTGCAGCCGAGTCGAGCCGCGGCCCCGCAGAGTGGGGAAGGGGGAAAAGTTAAGAGAACCCGCCCGCTTCCGTTCAGCGAGTGCAGAGTTTGGGACCGAAGGAGGAGTTTGGCGAGCGAGAGAGAGAGAGTGAGGGAGTGAGCGAGCGGAGCGAGCAAGGAAAGAGACGTGGGCGGAGAGGGAGGAGGAGGGTTCGGAAGGAGTCAACCATTATTACACATCGTTGAGATGTTCGCCAACTTTGTGATCTAATTTGCAAAACACGTCGCAGCGACTCTCTCCCTCACTCATCCACTCACGCGAACACCAACAAACATTTCCTCCCCTCCCCCACTGGGCCCGAGCTGTGACAGCGGCGGGGCGCGGCGCGGCGCGGCCCCACGCTGAGCTACAAGCTCACCAACCCGACACATAATTATGTAAATCATAATGAAAGCAGCAGGCGGCCGGGGGATTTCTACAAAATAAACAAAAACGCTAAACTGGCGGGGCGTGGCGCGGGCCGTACAGCAAACAGCACGCAAAGGAACGCGTTGGCCAAAGCAAAAAGAGGGGCGGGGCGGGGCGGGGTGGGACGGGGCGAGACCAGGAGGGGACAGCATGTGTAAAGTACTCGGCGCCAGACGCAAAGCCTTTTTTAATAAAACCGGCTGGGGGCGGGGCGGGGCGGGGCGGGGCGGGGCGGGGCGGGGCGGAGTGGTCTGATGGAGCTCTCCTACCACACCCCTCTCCCCCTATAGCGCTCCTATCAGCGAGATGTGCCCTCCCCTCCTACTCCCCCCTCACCTCTCCCTCCCAACCCTCCTTTCCTTTTCATTACGCCCCTCTCTCCGTCTCCCCCTCATATTCCTACTCCTCTTCTGTCCCGCACAAGATCGCGCCAGAGGAGAGAGCGAGAGAGAGAGAGCAAGAGAGCGAGGGATGCGTGCGAGAGAGCGCGTGAGAGAGACAGCAGGAGGGGACAGACTTGACATTCATTTCATTTAAGGCAGATTAAAAGGGAGAGTAGGGGTGAGGCGGTCGGGCGCGAGGGGGGGGGGGGGGGGAGGAGAGACAAGAGCGCCCAGCCCAGCGCGCGTATGCGATGCGAAAGGGAAGGAAAAAAAATGGGCAACGGCTGAAAAATGAGGCGGTAAAATTATTCCGACGACAGCGACGCGGAAAGAGATTAGAGGCTCACACTGCGCTGGAAATGAGAGGAAGAGAACACGGAGAGAGGGGGTGGTGTGGGGGTGAGGGAGGAGAGGGAAACAACAAGAGGCACTGGGGAGTGAATGAACACAGCAGGACTGCAGGACTGCAGGACTGGCGGTACGGCGCCGCTCATACTCACATGTCTCTCCTCCACTGAGTTGAGTCCTGGGGTGGTCGGCACATGCAACAGAAACAGACAGGCACGATTGAGTACACGGTTATTTGCTGTCACGGAGTAGGGCGCGCACGAACACCTACACGTACATGTGTGCGCGTGTGTGTGTGTATGACGGAGAGAGAGAGAGAGGGTAATGGGGACTTGCACATTGCGAGTTCAGTTTGTAAACCACCCCCAGTCGCCCCGCCCCGCCCCGCCCCGCCCCCTAGCGCGCCACGGGCGGTCGCATGTGTATAGAACATTGTCGGGGGTGGCAGGGTGGGGGCGGCAGGGTAGGGGCGGCAGCAGGCGCGCTACGGAGGCGAGGACGCGGAAACATGAATACAAATGGGGGAAAAGATTCAAAGGGGTCGAGGGGGAGGGGGGGGGGCAGAGGAGAGGCGTACTACACAGGGGAGAGAACAGCACAGCCCCGCTCGCTGCCACACCACGCGGGAAAAGCTAGACGAGACGGACTATAAACCTCCCCCAACCCCAACCCGCCCCCGGCGCGGCGGGGAGGAACGACTTGCCGCCCCCTTTCTCGACAACTGCTTTTTCTCCCCTTCACTCCCACCCCACTCGGCCCCGCCCAGTCCCGCCCCGCCCGGGCCAAAGTCAAGTCCCCCCCAACCCTCTTTAAATCAATCGGGGGATTATGAAGGACGGCGGCGAAAATCAGTTGGCGCTCTGCCACCAGGGGAGGGGGCTGCGCGTTGGAGCGAGAAGGACAGACAGACAGCCTGCGCGCCGCCGCCCCACCGCGGCCCTGAGCACCAGGGCGGTGAAAAGAGACAAAATATTACGAGGGTCGCCCTGCGCCCTGCCAAGCGACACTGCCAACTGCAGCCATTACGGAAGCGGGAAACGAATCAACAAAAAAAGAAAAGGAGGAGAGAGGAGGGAGTAAAAAATTCCCGCGATAGCAGCAGCGAGAGCGAGAGAGACGGAGAGAGGGGAAGGGGGAGGGGGGCGCAAAGGGAATGCTGATTACGAAAAGGAGAAAGAGAAAGACGAGTAAAGAGGAGGGAGGGGGCGACGCTGAGGGGAGGAAAAGAGACCAAGGCGCCCCAGCGGCGCCCCGCCCGCCCCCCAGGGCAACTGTTTATACAAGGAGATCTGCTGCTGCCGCTGCCATGCTGTTGTTCTTCCTTTTTTCCCCACTCTCTCCCTCTCCACTCTTTTCTTCGGCTCCGCCAATTTGCGGAAGAGGCCGTACAACAGTGGGGCTGGGTGGGAGCCGAGCCGAGTGCCACTGGGCGGGGCGGGGCGGGGCGGGGCGGAGACAGATTCGCTCACGGTTCACGCTTTATTCCCCCCTCGCGTTCCCTCTCCATCTCTTCTCTCTCTCTCTTACATTCTCTCCGTTTTCCACTCCTCTCCTCTCCCCTCTCGCCACCCTCAAGCTCAGAGCCAGCGTGGCGTGTCAACTTTTATATAACGCAATCACATCTCCATTTTCACGCGCAGGCGGCGCGGCGCGCCCCGCCTGTGAGCACGGCCCAGCCAGCCGAGCGGAGAGGAGGCAGCGGAGTACACCGCTCGACAGCGCATGCATATCGCTCCACAAGTTTAATTTAACTGGACGTTTTATTTTATTTAAATTTAAAAAACTAATAATAATTAAGTTACACCTTTTGAAAAAAAGTTTTCAACGACGTTAATCCATCGATATTCACCACGGCCTGAGCATCATAGGGACAAGACCAAGGACCCCCTCTATATTAGACAGTTGCATCCGGCGGTGGGGGAGGGGGCTCAGAGCATAGCTCAGTGCATGGCCATGGCGCCGCGCACGCCCCGCCACGCCACACACAATCTAATTGTTGTCGCCCCCGCCCCACCTCACCCCGCCCCGCCCCGGGCCGCCACCCGCCACGCCCGAGCGGTGCGGTGGGCTGGGGTGGTGGCATGGGAGGAGGCTCCACTACAGCCGGCGGGGCGTGGCGGGGCGTGGCGGGGCGTGGCGGGGCGTGGCGGGGCGCGGCGGGGCGCGACACGCTGGCAGGTGGGTCTTTATAGACCGGCCCACCCGCATTATGCTAATGGCACACCCCAGCCCAGCCCGGCCCGGCCTGTCCCACTAGCGCCACGCCCCGCCACGCCCCGCCACGCCCCGCCCCGCCACGCCACGCCACGCCCCGCCACGCCCCGCCACGCTCACGAGGCGCAGTAGCGCGCAACCCCTCCACCAGGCCCGGCAACTTGGCAAATAATCACTTGTAAAACTTGGTCGACATGAGCCGCTGGGCACGGCAGCGGCGGGGCGGGGCGGCGGGGCGGAGGGGCGCGAGGCGAGGCGAGGCCGCGCAGCACGAGAACCAAGAGGGAGAGGAGGAGGAAGAGGCTGGGCCGACTAATGACCCTATTACGGTAATTACCGCGTCAAAAGCACCTCAGCGCGCCCGTGGGCCTGCCCTGCCTGCCCTCCCAGCCAGCCAGGGCCCTCGCCTCGCGGCCGGAGCGGGCCCTGCCGACTACAACCACCCCCTGCTCTTTTATCAGGGCCATTCACTGGAGAGAAACGCCCCCCCCCCCACACACACACCATGACAGTCTCATCCGACCAACACGCGGACCCCGCAGACATCTGCTGCAGCACGACCCCTCAACTCAAACCCTCTCACCACACACCGTCAGCACAAGTGTCAGACTGCTCCTCATCACGTGGGGCGACAAAGTTTTAATAGCCCTGCTTCAGCAATAATAATAACTTCTAGTGTGTGAAAATGTGCGTGTCGTTCGGTGTCGTCACAAGACTTGACAAAAAAAATATTTAAAAAACCCGCGTCGCTTATCATTTTCAACAAAATTAATTTGGAAAAAAAAAAAGAAAAAACGCGTCGCTTATCATTTCCAACAAAATTAATAAAAACTGTCAGGTAGGATAGATGATGAAATGCATAGTAACTGACCTGGCGGCGGCTTGGCGTCCGGGTCGCGGTGCTCGGGCTTGGCGGCCTGCAGCATGGACAGCGGGTGCGACAGGCCCGGCAGCCCCGGCAGCCCCGGCAGCCCGGGGTGGCTGGGGAAGGGCGGCGCGTGCGCGGCGTGCGGCATGGACGCGTGCATCTGTTGCTGCAAACAAACAAACGAACAAACGAGGAGGTGAGGCAAGGCGCTTACAAGCGTGCCACAGTCATACACTTTGGGGGTCTCCGCGGTGTCTCACACTAGTAAAAGCTTACGGTGATTTTCACTGTATGGTAACTCACCGTAGCTTACAGTGAAAATCACCGTACGCGTTTTAGAATGCACGAGCGGGGCAATAAAGAGCGAGAAAACACTACTATACTATAGCGCTTTGCCGACTGGCCCCGCCCCGCCGCGCCCCGCCCGCACCACTCCGAGCGCCTGAGAGCCAGAGGGTAGGCCACCCGCCCCGGAGGGGTGCCGCATGGCTGCCTACCTCCCGGGCTGCACGGCCAGCCGAGCCGAGCTGAGGCGGAGCGGGGTGGAGCGCGGCGGGGGCGGGGGCGGGGCTGGCACCCGTCTAACGTCACGTAAGGCGCACGCCACGCATTCTGCACGCACGCATGCATGCACTCCCTCTCTCACACACACACACACATTGACGCGCACGCGCGCCAGAAGTACTTCCGGTGTCCCGCCCCGCAGAGCGTGTCCGTATACCCACCGGCGGCGGTGGCGGCGGTGCGGAATACAGCGCCTAGCCAAATTATGACGAAAATACGACAGGATGAGTGGAGCGTCGGCAGCAGCAGCAGCGGGGAACTCGTTTGGGGGCGCGAAGCAGCCATCAGAGCGTGGCCGCATGTGTGTGTGTGTGTGTGTGTGTGTGGCGCAAAGGAGCGCGAGAGTTATTAGCAGGCTACGTTTAATTGCATTAGCCTGCGCGCTCACCAACACACCAACGCCGCCGTCAGCGAGCACCGAGCGCCCCGCCCCGCCCCGCCCCACCCCACCCCGCCCCGCCCGCGCCCACCCCGTCTCCTTCCCTCCTCCGCTCCGGCTCCGGGTGCTGGAGTGCACCGCTCGAGTGGGTCGGGCCGCACCTCCTCCCTCCCCCTCGTGCCCTGCCCGCCCGCCCGCCCGCCTGCCTGAATGTCTGCCTGCCCTCTCTTTTGGGCCCGCCTCGCCTGCTGCTGCTGCTGCCGCCACAACCAGTCTGCAGTCTGCGTTCCACTTTGCAGCTCCAAGTTGCTCAGCCCTTCCACCCCGCCCCACCCCGCCACTGCAATGAGAGTTGCGGCGCGGCGCGGGGCGAAGCGGGGCGGCGGGGCGCCCTGGAGTGGCGAGAGCAGAGCGCTGCGCCACTCTCCGCGTCGAGTATTGCTTACAGGCCGAGCCCCGCTCCCTGGTGCCGGCCGCAGAGGGAGCGAGAGAGAGGGAGCGAGGGAACGAGAGAGAGAGGGACAGAGCGAGACGGGCTCGTCTCATTAATTGTGGCGCGGTCCCTTGACCACGCCTCACGGTGAGGTAGGTCCCTAATTCTACAAGGAAGGTCCCGCCGTGTTTCCTCAAGGAAGCGTCCAGTCAGTTACGGCGCATGGAAACGCAACGCACCAACGCAACCAGGAAAACTAAAAGAGACGTCCGATGATCCAAAAATCAAATTATACGCGCGAAGCCCTTGTAGCGCGCGCAGGTCCCTGTCCCCCTACCTCCGCACTGCGCTCACGGTCCTCCGCCAGCACACTCCCCTGTAGCGCGAGCAGGTCCCTGTCCCCCTACCTCCGCACTGCGCTCACGGTCCTCCGCCAGCACACTCCCCTGTAGCGCGCGCAGGTCCCTGTCCCCCTACCTCCGCACTGCGCTCACGGTCCTCCGCCAGCACACTCCCCTGTAGCGCGAGCAGGTCCCTGTCCCCCTACCTCCGCACTGCGCTCACGGTCCTCCGCCAGCACACTCCCCTGTAGCGCGCGCAGGTCCTGTCCCCCTACCTCCGCACTGCGCTCACGGTCCTCCGCCAGCACACTCCCCTGTAGCGCGCGCAGGTCCCTGTCCCCCTACCTCCGCACTGCGCTCACGGTCCTCCGCCAGCACACTCCCCTGTAGCGCGCGCAGGTCCCTGTCCCCCTACCTCCGCACTGCGCTCACGGTCCTCCGCCAGCACACTCCCCTGTAGCGCGCGCAGGTCCCTGTCCCCTACCTCCGCACTGCGCTCACGGTCCTCCGCCAGCACACTCCTGTAGCGCGCAGGTCCTGTCCCTACCTCCGCACTGCGCTCACGGTCCTCCGCCAGCACACTCCCCTGTAGCGCGCGCAGGTCCCTGTCCCCCTACCTCCGCACTGCGCTCACGGTCCTCCGCCAGCACACTCCCCTGTAGCGGTGCGCATTTCCTACGTGACAGACACGAGGGAGGACGGGGCGGGGCGGGGCGGGGTGGGGCGCCCCAGATCTCCTGCAAGTGAACGAGCAGCCGGGCGTGCACCATCATGGTGTGAAAGCCCTCCCTCCCTCCCCCCTCGCTTTGACGACAAGGGGGACGCAGAGCCGAGGGGGAGCGACCCGCACACACCCGCCCCGCCCCGCCCCACCCCGCCCACCACGCCCCACAACCCAATCAACATTCCAATCAGGAACTCCCTTATCCGCACTTTTCCCACCGTCGCGTTCCCTCCTTTCTCCTGCTCTCCCCCGCCCCGCCCCGCCCCACCCCTGCAGGGCCCAAGTCCTGCCGCCGCCACCCTGCTCGCGTCCAAATTGCGACGAGCAGTTCCCGGGCCATATCGCTGGCGCCCCGGGCGGGGCGGGGCGGGGCGGGGTGGCGCGCCCTCGCCGGGAGGTATTGCTTTGACAGCGGCGTGGGGTCCTCGACCCAAACTACCCCCGAGGCTCGTGCGGCGTCACGGCAAAAGACATCCTCTTCGCCACCCCTCCGCCCCCCGCCCCCCTCCAACCTCCATTCCCCGCAATTCCGCTGACACGACAACCCTTCGGGCGTTATCAGCTGTCAGCCCTGACCAGAGGATCAGAGCGCATAGCCCCGGGGCGGGGCGGGGCATGGCGGGGCGGGGTGGAAATGGCACCCCACTCCAAACCAAAGGGCAGGGCCAGCGCCACGTCCCGGGGGCCATGAGGGGGAGCGCGTTCAAAAGCGCCACTCGTGAGCCCGCCCCGCCCCGCCCCGCCCCGCCCCGCCCCGCCCGTGTGAGAGTCTCCCCTTCTCCCGCGCGTGAAGGGTAAAAGGGGTGGGAGGCGAAGGCGCGCGCAAAAGGAAATGGCTGAACGGGGCCGGGCGGGGCGGGGCAGAGGAACAGACGGGGGAGAGAAAGGCGGATAAAAAAAAAAGCGGCCAACGCCCTCGGGGCGGGGCGGGGCGGGGCGGGGCGGGGGCGCCACGACTAAAGCCCTCGGCTGCGCCGTGCCGCGCGTGTTGTGAACCCCCCAGTGTGTACAGTCCCTTCGGCACACACACACACACGAGCGTGGGCCCACCCGCGCGCACTGCCACGTGTGTACACACACACAGACACAGGCACAGGTGGCATGCCTGCCTGAGCGCCGGGGCTCGCAGAGAAACGTAGTAACATCACAGTACGGCAATGACAAATACAGGCAGCAAGCGCGCTGCCTGCCGTGCTCAGGACGAGGGTGCGCGGCGGGGGGCGGGGCGGGGCGGGGCGGGGCGGGGCGGGGCGGGGTGGGGTGGGGCCCACAGCAGACTCCCCTCCCCTCCAGATCAACGCGTCAGCGCCCCTGGGCGCCCCGCACCACCCCTCGCCTGGCGCGCACCCCCCACCCCCTCAATCTTGCAGTCTGCCAATATTGACTCGCCCACTATGCTAATGTAAAGTCAGCATCACCCCCTCAAACAAAGCCTGCTGCCGCTGAGCGTGGGCGCGGGGCGGGGTGGGGCGGGGTGGGGCGGGGCGGGGGACGGAGCCCAGCGGTGGGGTGGGAGGGCAAGGGGCGTAATTACGTGTGTAAACAGGCAGCGGTAGCAGCCCCAGCCCCACAGGCACGCACACGCACGCACACACACACTTAACCACACACACAGAGGCACCTCACGGAGACGTCGGACAAAATAAAATTCTTTTAAAATAAAATTAAAAAATAATAAATAAATAAAACACTCAACTGGTTTGACCTAAAATCCCGCACAACGAACAGTCAACTAAACACTATTTGAACATAAGATCATTCAACAATTGCACTACTTTCGAGAGTGAATCTGATTGTTTAACCTTACTGTACTTCGAAAAACAATAAGAAAAGGGTGTTGGTTACTTACACTTACCCCGATAATGGCGTTCAGCTCAGGCATTGTCACCTGCTTCGCCCTCTCCACCGCCGTTGCTACTTGTTGTTGGTGCTGAAAGGCAAACACAAGAGAGCGCGCTTGATTAAACGAAAGGTTTGAAAAGTAAGGCGACAGAGCAGAAGCAAGTCCGACTCACCTCTTGGGATAAAAACGGGAGGATCTGGGCGATGATGGCGTTTAGTCTTTTAGCAATCTCCGTCTGAAAAAAAGAAAAATTGAAATAAATAAATAAATCACGATAGAAAACGTGTGGCGATTGATGTTGGGTCGTGTCTAACAGGTCCGACAGCCCGGTCCCGCCCCGGTGGCCCGGCCGACCGCACCCCGCTCCACCCCACCCGCCTTGACATGACATGTGTGCTCGTCGGCTTGTCGCCCGCCCCGCCCCGCCCCGCCCCGCCCCGCCCCGCCCACCTAAGCGGATTACGTTTGGCTGGCTGGCCGGACGGACAGGTAGTGTAGCGGGAGCCGGATAAGGGCAGGCCGGGGCGGGACAAGGCGAGGCGGGGTAAGGTGGGGTGGGGAAGGCGCGGGGCGGGGTAAGGCGGGGCGGGGTAAGGCGGGGCGCGGAAGGTGAGGCGGGGTAAGGCGGGGTGAACGCCAAGCAGCTTAACCAACAAGGGCCACATCACATAACCCGTCCATCGCCCCGTACCGCTTTGATATCGACACCGTGTTTTCGCGACTCGCACAGCTGGCCGCAGTCCCACGGCAACGCCCGGACGGGGCGGGGAGCGCTGACTCCATGTCAAATTTGAGGAGCAGCAGCACGAGTGAGACAGAGAGGGAGGGAGAGGGACGGAGAGAAAGAGAGGGAGAGCGAGAGAGAGCGAGAGGAAGAGAGGCGCCCGGCGACCCGGCGTTGATGTGAGGGTAGAGGAGGGCGTTGCGGTGAGGTACTCGACCGCCCCTGCGGAGGGGGCGGGGCGCACAGTGAAAGGGGAGAGGGGGGAGGGGGCGACCGCAGATTGGAACTCAGCGCTCGGGGCGCCTGGGGCGCCACACCGCAGCCTACTCCCCACAGAGCGAGGGGGTGGCGGAGAGGGGCAGAAATACAAGCCCGGGGCTAACAAACCGCCCGGCCCGGCCCAGCCGGTGGGGTGGGGTGGGGGCGCACAACTAATCCTGCCCCACCCCCCTCAGCGCCCCACACCATCGCCCCGCTAATCACCCCCAACGACTACACCTGATATATCCCCGAGAACAAGTCGAATTAAAATCACCAGCCGGGGCCGGGGCTGGTCGGGGGCCGCCGCCCGCACAGAGTAGAGCCCGCCAGGCGGGGCGGGGTGAGGCGGGGTGGGGCGGGGTGGGGCAGCAGCAGAGCGTAGCCGTGCGCCACCTGGCACCAGGCAACTTACAACGTGTCTAGGGCTTCATCCCCTCGGGCCCGCCCCGCCCCCGCCCCGCCCCCGCCCCGCCCCCGCCCCGCCCCAGCCCCGCTTGGTATGCGTTACAAGACATGAGGGCTCTCCGGGGCCGTGCCGGGCCGGGTCCTGCCGGGTCTACTTCATTAAGTATTCACGCCGGCAGCGCGACAGCCCTGCCGCCCGGCCCGGCCCCACCTGGGCGGCGGGGGGAGGGAGGGAGCCGTGTACGGTATTCAGCGCACAGCCTGGGCGGGGCGGGGCGGGGCGGGAGTGTCCCCGCGCGGTGAGCGTGGGGAGGAAAGGACATCCGGGCGCCAGGGCAGCGCAGGGCAGGGCATGGCCCCCTCAAACGGCCCTGCGAACTGCGAAAATAAGGGTCAGCACACACTGTTTGCAGGGCCAAGGAGGGCAGAGCAGGCTCCTCAAGTGCGGACAACTGTTTAAATCACTTAAGAAAACTTGATTTTCGAGCAGCACCGCACGCTCCGCGCGCTGCTCAAGGATTAGCGCGGCAGTCGCTACTGCCGGGAGTATCTGAGACGGCCCCACCCCGCCCCGCCCCGCCCCGCCAACGCGAGCGCGCCAACTTTACTTTGCGCCCTACCCCGCCCCATCCCGCCCCGCGGGGCTGCGGTCGCTGGTGGCTGAGCCGACTCAAGCAAACCGCACCGCACTGGAGTCCTCGCCGCAAGCCAGCCAGCTCCAGCCCCCCGCCCCACCTCGCCCCGCCCCGCCCCGCCTGCGGTGGCGCCGCCCCGCCCCGCCCCGCCCGTGCGGTCGGGCTATACCCTTGCAGCGCCAGGGCCGCCTGGACAGCAAAAGAGAAAGAGAGAGAGAGAGACTGGCCAAGGCAGAGCGAGAGAGAGAGAGCTGGGGACACGAGACCAAAGGGCCGCCCGCAAGGCCACAGGAGCAAGAGAGGGAGAGGGAGAGATGGAGAGGGAGAGAGAAAGAGAGGACGTGTCATAAGGGAGAGAGGGTCGAGGGCGCCGCCGCGGAGAGCGCCGGGAGCGACAACCACGAGCGAGATGGAAAGAGCGAGATAGAGAGAGCGAGATAGACCAGCCAGAGCCTCTTGGCAGCCGGGCCGGGCCGGGCAGGGCAAGCCCAGCAGCATGTGCTGCTCTCGCATTTGAAAAGCAAATGGGTCGCACAACACAAACGAGGTGCGGGCGCCGCTCGGGCGCGTGTGCTCACCCGCGCCCACGCTCTCTCTCTCTCTCTCTCTCTCTCTCTCTCTCTCTCTCTCGTTCTCTCTTCCGCCGCCGCTACCGTCCGCGCACGCGAGCCAAATAATCAATTGCTGGTATGACAGCGGGCAGACAAGCGTGCCAGTGGGCCCGGGGCCACACCGCAACGATACACGCATGCCGCATTTTATTATTTAATTCACAACGCGATGGCGGGGCGGGTCGGGTCGGGGCGGATTACTGCCAATATGTGATGTGAAGGTAAAACAAAATGAACAAACGGGGAAAAGAGTAAGCGGGAGGGAAGAAAAAAAAACGAAGACCAATAAAGCGGGGCGCGCGGCGCTCGAGAACATGACACATAGAGTACACATACGGACATCGGCATGTAGTACACTAGCCAGCGAGCATGAGTTATTCGACCCGCACCCGCATACCCGCACACGCTATACATATTTTTTTTTTAAATACTATACAAGTACACACATAACATACATTCTTTAATATCCTGTTTCCGGCGCCCATAGAGTGCCGGTTAACCGAGTAAGTCACCACATACAGGGCAGCGGGCTTCGGCGGCAGCGCGCACAAAATTTCTGACAGGAGCGGTCTAGCTCCCTCCACTACTCTTTTTACCATCACCTTATTAAAACTGGGTAATCCTGTTTGCACCGCGCCCCGCCCGCCCCGTCCCGCCTAATCCCCTCGGCTGGAGCGGCGCCACGAAGCGCCAACGTTTATTTCACACTTTTCCCCTCCATCCCATTCTTCCCCTCTCTTTCTCTCCTACCCTCCCTCTCGCCCCGTACACGCAGCGGTCGCTTTGAATGTCAAAACCATGCTAGTATTAATTTTTGAATGCCAAATTTTGGTGAAGGGGCCACACTATTTCTTTCGAGAGTGACTGACAATTTTAATGCCATTCTGAATGCCAAAATTTGGCCCCCTTTCAAAGAATGCTAAAATTTACCGTCGTTCAAAAAAATTTAGGATTCGAGTGTACCGAGAGCCCCGCGTGCAGCGGTGTGCGCGAATAAACGCAAACTGCGCGAATGGGCACGCTAACTCATTCATGCGCGCCGAAAAAAATAAAAATAAAAAAATTACGAGCAGTGCCGCAAGGCCTGCAACTGTACAGTAAAAAACTGTTGCTCAACGTTATTCATCTCGCGAAGGGGATGTTAAGTTTTGCGAACCGAAACGTAACTTTCGCACGTTGGGGTGGGGAGCGCGGCTGTGCTGGTCACACAACCTTGACAGTGCCTTTAGCAGCAGTTTGATTCACCGGATCACGTCCCGTGTCGACGGGAGAAGGAAGTCCAACGCTCCGCCACGCTCCGCCACGCCAGTCCAATCGATTATACGATGAACCACTCGGGAGAGGAGAGGGTCTGGCGGACGCGGCGCCGCGAGGGGTCGAACGTTACGGAACATTTGATAACAATTACCCCGGCGAGCAGGAGGGTGGACGTTGCGCGCCCCGCCCCGCCCCGCCCCGCCCCGCCCCGCCCCGCCCCGCCAAGCCCCGCCACGCGCCCGGCCGACCCTTTACGCAAGACCGATCCTAATTGTCGGACGCGCGCGGGGAAGGGGGTTGATGGCCGGTTCGGTAATACCCACGGTGGGGGGAAAAAAAACAGCAGACATGTGTTGAGTTTAAATTGTCTCTCGCATTGCACCCGGAAGACTTGTGTGTGGGTGTCTACGCAACAAAATGGTTACAGATTTGTTTTTCTCTACCCACCTGTTTGTGCATTTCAACGTTGAGGCCGTATGACATCTCGTAATACTGCAAAAGAAAACAAAACGCAAAGTTAAACAGACGAGAAACAAACAAAAAAAAAAATGCGAGGAAAATAGATCCGCTTAGTCATACAGCTCAAGGTTTAACAAACGAACGGAACGCGCCCCATCCATGAAGCGCCGAGTTTACTCTGACAAATGACGGGTTTTACTTGGTAAAATAGAGCGGAGATGAGAGATAGAAGGCGAGCAGACACTACGCTACGGGCTGGGCATGCCAAAGGGTGGACTGTTTGAGGAGAAGCAAACAGATAAGCGTAAGCGGAGGCGCAACGCGGCGCGGCGCGCGAGACGGAGACGCGTTTGCACAGCTTCACCACATAGTTCCAAAGGCAAATAACTGCTCAGACAAGGTTCTCTTCTCGTCACCAGGCGACAACTACCAAAATGATGACACAAGTCCCCAGCGGAAAATATAATTTTAAGTCACTCTGGAAGCGTTTCTTTCTTTTTTTTCGTCTGCGTGTTATCGCGGGGCCGCCGTGACCCCTGACCACCACCGGACCCAACGGGCCACAACGATACTAAAGCAAAACAATAACTCACCATCACATAATGCCTCTGCATTTCCGTTTTCTCTTGGGCTATTTTCTCTATCTCCATTTTCAAACTGGGCGGGGAAGGTGCAGGGAAGGAGAGCGAGAGAGAGGGGAAAAAATAAAAGAGGTGTTAATTAAAGCGTTCACACACGAGGCGCTTACCATCACATAGTGCCTCTGAATCTCTATCTTTTCACTGGCCAGCTTCTCGCACTCGAGCTTGAGGCTGTAGGAAAGTACAGCAAGACATCAGCTCACGCCAGAAGTTAAAGTTATCACGAGAAATGCGTCGATATCATATATAATGTAATGATACATTCGTAAAATCATATTTAAAGTTCAACAGAATTACGCATGGAAAGAAAATTGAAATTTCATACCAAACAATGCTAACATCACGAGACAAAAAAGAAAAAAACAGAGCACATAAGACGGCAAAAACGTGATGATATAATATTCATTGAGTACTTGATTTACCACGGGCGCGCGTCGCGTCCAAACACTTACTTGTGATACTGCGCTTGTAAAAACTGGAACTCCTCCTTGATCCGGTCGCACGACTCGCCGACCGTGAACTTAAACTGCTGGCCCGGCTGTGGGGGACCCTGCAACACGCGAAGCTTCCGTTAACAACTGCAGGCAGGGAGTGTGTTCTGCAGAGGGGCGAGAGGAGAGGGAGAAAGGAGCGAGAGAGCACTCAGAAAACCACTGTGCGAACGAAATAATTTCGTCCCCGTAATTAACGAAATTTTAGTAGTAACAAATAAAAATTTTCGTTAGCTTAACTAAATTAGTCAATTTAAAAAATTAAGAAATTGGAACAAATAAAATTTGTTGTCGTCCCAACGAAAATTTGACTTTGATTTCAGGAACGAAAGATTTTCGTTAAGGGAAATAAAATTTCTTTCCGCCAAAGAAGCGGTTTTCTGAGTGAGGAAAGAGAGAGGAGAGAGAGAGAGAGAGAGAGAGAGAGAGAGAGAGAGAGAGAGAGAGAGAGAGAGAGAGAGAGAGAGAGAGAGAGGAGATCGACACAGCACGAGACACGCTGCCCCTCCCTCCAAGCTCACGATGCGCGTTCGGCCGTCATTAATGACGGACACAATCGCGTGCGGGTTCACACCTGGCACGGCGCACCGGAAGTAGCTGCGAGTGGGAGGGGGTTGGGGGGGAGGGGCAGACATCGCGGCTGTCGTCAGGCAAGCCGGATGACAGGCGTGCGGTTACACTTGGCGGGCACAAAAATAGAAAAATAAGTGGCGAGGGCCGAGCGGGGCGTGGCGTGGCGTGGCGGGGCGTGGCGGGGCGGGGCTCGGCGGGGCCAGCACGCCATGCGGCGGCCGTATCGGGTCGGGCCGGGTCAGTGGCGGGCTATCGCAACGCTGCCCCTTCAAAAGCAGCATAGGGAAACGAAACCGAAAAAAAAAAAGACAACGCGACAATCATTGTGAGTGGGGCGCTTCGAAAAATAAAATAATAAAAACCGACTTAAAAAGTAATCTGCTAGACAACACACGGCGCGAAGGCTGATGATCTGATATCAACGCTTCAGTTTCGACACCATCATAGAGGCGTCTCGCCTCGCGGGGCATGAGTGATTCTCCCTGGCGCGGCGCGGCGGCGCTCTGCAGGCCGAATAAGGCGCCCGGCCCGGCCCGGCCCGGCGAGCAGCGCTGCGCTACGGGATTGCCTACCCGGGGCCGCCCAGGCGCTCCGCAGCGCCAAAAGGTGATGGCGGGGAAAGGACCAGTGTTGCTAGATAAGTAGGCAATACGTAGCTCAAATCACAGGGGAGTAAAGAGGGCTGCACCTGCGCCCCCCTACTAGGCAGCACCCGAAAACAGGTGCGTACATGTTGCCTAGAAGGCAGGCGCGCAGATGCACCCCACTTTACTCCACTTGTGTTTGGGCTATGCATTGCCTACTTTTCTGGCAACACTGGTGAGGAGGAGGAGGAGCGGAAAATGTCTGGCACGAGCACAAGCGGCGCGGAGTGACTCTCATCCAAGTGCAATAAGTGCATGATGCTCGCCGATATGAACCGCGTCGGCGCGCCGCGCCGCACGGCTGAACACGGCCGCACCGCACCGCACGGGCTTGGGCCCATTCCAAGAGGAAAAGGAGGGGAGGAGGGGGGGGGCGCACGCTGCCAAGCCTATTACCGACTAATACGGCAAAACATGCCAGAGGTGATTTAGCACGGCGCGCGCTGCAAAAACTTTCACGGCGGCTGATTTAGCGCCGAGGCGAGGCCTATATAGCAAGGAGCTGGCACCGCAGACCGTAGTGTTCACGATGGCATCGTCAAAGAAATAGAAGAGACGCGAGTCGCATGCGCACGCAGAAAACAATATTTTGCCTCTCAGCTACTTTTTTTTTTTTTTTTGAGGGGGGGCTGCGGAAAAACAATTAACTGGAGGGACTGGGCTATTTTTTTCGACCTAATTTTTTACACTGTACAGTTATTACCTACACAGCTGCCGCGTTGCCAAGCAGCTAAATACCACTTAGCTGCACAGCTTTTTTTGTGTGTGTTTCTACGGACACTTTTTTGGCACGGGTGCTTAATTGGCCAGTGAAGTCGACGCGTTAGGGTAGCCAGAGGCCGCTAAGTACAGAGTACAGTACGTTCCGAACTGCTGTAAAATCTACCTGCTCCGGGCGGCCGGGCGCGGGAGGCTCGCAAAAGTGGGGATCGGAGAGAAGAGGAAAGAGGAGAGAGGAGAGGAGAGAGGGGAGAGGAGAGAGGAGCTGTGACCACAGGCATGAGGCAGGCAGGGGCCAGACCACAACCACAGCACAGCACGCTGCCCAGGGCTGCCTGCCGCCTCGCCTGCGCACCGCCACCTGCTCGGCTCGCCTCTATCCCTCTAACCTTAACACGCCACGTCGTCGCGGTGCGCGAGCGCCAGCGAGATCAGCTGGTGGAGTAGCTTACAGCTCAAACATACCAACGTCACAGGCGCGACTAGTACTTCGGCTCATACTTACATTTGTTCTAGATATAGGTATTGATGGCTGGACGGCAGCGTCATTTAATACCTGCAACAGGAGAGGAAACAGCCACTCAGTCGAAAGTTGGGCGAGTTTTGAACGGTGCGAGATGGCTAGCGCCGTGATCGGGAAAAGTGTGAGGGACGTGGTTTCAAAACGGCTGTGAATTTGAACGTTTTATAGTAATTCAGATCAGGGGCTTTCAGGATAATTCAAAGCTTAATTCGCAAAAAAAAAAAAATTCACAAAAACGGTACAAAAATCCCGGACAATTCACGCAAATTTCAAGAATTTTCAACACAAGAATTCAGAGTTGTTTCCCCCATAGGCAAGAGCCCAGGCGCGGCGGGCGGCCCCGCCTCTACCCCGCGGCACTCCACGAGGCCGATTAGCACGCCAACCCTACACCCTCCCCGCCCCGCCCCGCCACACCTCCAGCGGCACGCCCCGGAGGAGGGGGCTACCACTGCCGCGGCGGGGCGTGGCGGGGCGTGGCGGGGCGTGGCGGGGCGCGGTGGGGCGCGGCGGAAACACGGTAGTTAGCTGCTCGACACCCATGCAATCCCGAGCGGCCGTGGCGTGGTGCGGCCTGGAGCGCGAGCTACCTCGGGCACTGGGCTACCGAACTACCCACCAATTTCAATGAGGACTCGGAGTGTTTCCAGACTGACTGGCCGACAACATGGCACGGACGAGCTAACGGTACTCAAAATCGAACAAGGAATCCTCTAAAATACACTATAGGAAATCATGTGAAAACCCATCAAAATCCCGTCGACGTTACGTAAAAATCATTTGAAATCTACAAATCTCTCCGCAGCCATGCAACCATGAGGTCGCTTGCTCTTTTAACCCAGGGCCTCACTTTCTCTATTCTTAGACGGAGCACTAGATAAATAAATAGCGGCCGCCGCGCGCGTCGTCCCGACTCAACACACATGGAGTAAAAACCGCAGCCCTGACCGGGTGAGGCCGGGGCGCGCCGGGCCGGGCGGGGTGCAGCGCCACGCCGCGCCACGCCGCGCCACGCCGCGCCACGCCGCGCCCCGCCACGCCACGCCGCGCCACGCCACGGACTCGTGCCATAAATTCCATCGAGGCCCCGATAATCGTGGCGGTCGCGCCGGGTCGCGGCGGCCGCGGAGCGCGACTGTACAAAACGAGGCGGGGCGGGGCGATCGAACAGAACAGCGGGCGATGGAAACATGCGAGACACGATCGGCCCCGATGTTTGCCCGTCCGCCCCGCCACGCCTGAGCGTAACCACTTCCCCCGCCACGCCGACGGCCCCGCCCCGCCCCGCCCCGGCCGCACACGTACGCCTGAATAAAACCTTTCGGGATTTTTTAACGGCCCATTTTGATGTAAATTTACGCGAAAAGTGTAGTATAGAGTTTCGGAAAAATTAAAACTGGCAGAAGGTCGATACGCACACACACGTTAAAAATAACATACTTACATAAGGTGAAATTTCCCTAGAGCCAGACACGCTCCGAGGTGATATACTCTGCAAAAAATGGAAAAAATGAAAAAAATTAGATTAACTCTTTATTTCAATGGCAAAGTCTCAAGGCACTGATAGAGATGTCGCATTACGTATGAGGGCCACCGAGCGCGCGCGTATTAAAGTAAGTGGGGGGAAAACTAGTATCTGACGAGCGGGTATTGTGTAATGTGGGCTGGGCCGTGTGCAGGTGCGGTGGCGGGCGGGGGGCGCACAGCTCGGGCCGGGCCGGACCGGCGCGTGCTAACCGGTCCAGTCCACAGGGTGGGGACGGGGGCGGGGGCTGGGGTTAGGGACGGGGGCTCAAACTTAAGTTTTTCTAGTAGTAAGGCACGCATCTGCTGTCCAAGCTTTTAAAGATGAAGTCGCATCCAGACCGTAACTTCAGTGCCGATCATATCAATGATCATAGGACGAGTATAAATCACATGATGGTAATCAGACATTCAGTGAGTCTATTGTACAAAGAGTGATACAGCTGGTGGGATTTTCCCGACAAGACGCGGCGCCGTTTTTCTATGGAATTAACCTGCGTGGTCGCCAGCTGCGGGAAGACAAGCTCCGCTCCGGGCGATTCAACATGTGCCACATTCTTAAGAGCACCTGCAGCGGGAGGGTGGCCAAACACGTGTTTAAACAGTACTTCAGAGACACGAAGTTATATATTGGGACTCCAACGCTAAAGCGTCAATTTTGACTGGTCGCGCGAATGTAAAGTGCATTCAAACCCTGCTCCTAGCTAGAGCAGTTGCCAAATTATTTTCTTCCTTTTCTATCGCGTTTCTTGGGGAGTGTCCATTTGCGAGGCGAAGACGCCTGCCAGACTCCCGTTGGCTAATACAGTAGTTGGCGAGCTCCAGCCGCCCCGCCCCGCCCCGCCAGTAAAGTGGCGAGATGGACAAGTTGGACGCGTGTTGCCCCGCGGGGTGGGGCCGCCCGGCCCGGCCTGGCCCGCCTGTGTGCTCAGACTGCTAGCTAATAAGTCTTTTCAAACACGGCCGCCTGGACTTTTCGGTGACTCGTCACGCGATCCAGGCTGCGGGGCGGGGCGGGGCGGGGCCGACTGAGGGGAGACATCGTATCGCTACAATTTAAAGCATTGTCCCAACGTGTAAGTGAGCAAACTGATTCCTAACAACAGTGCAAACGATGCAAAATACATTAAGCGCATAATGTTTCTGACCACATTTTTGTTCAAACTGCAGCAAAAAAAAGTCGCCTTACTTCTGTGAACTCGTATCGGTCCTTTACGGTCCATGACAAAGCCTTTTTCCTGTCAGATAAAACCGAGTGCACGAGAGAGCAGCGAGTTTCCCAACCCCTCGGCACCTGCTGTCGTCTCGATAACTCACACGGAGAGATGACTCAACTCGAAACGATCCGGGTCGCGTTGCTATACTGGATGAAATCCTAGAGGATCAAAGTCACTCATTTGCAAACTGAGTGTGGGTTTTATTGGACAAGGACGAGCGAGACTTAGGCGGGCTTCAATAGTCAGCAGCACCACAGGTGTGCACGGGCAGGCGCCAGGCGCTAGCGCCGCGGACAGAGCCGCTGAGAGTCATAGCGACAAGTTATCAAGAGATCATCGTGCACGAGTGGCGTGGCCTGGCCTGGCCGGACGGTGGGTATATGGCGTAAGTCGAGTGACTCTTCTAGTCAAGCTCTCCCTATCTCGCGTAGCAGTCCGGCGCCCAGCCCGTCCCCGTCAGACTGCCTCTTGACTCACTTTCGCCGTCACTGCGAGAAATATCAGTAAGTTTCCGGGGAAAATTATATATGTATTTTGTCGAGTTGCGCATCAGTCATATCGTAAAGCTATTTACTTTGAATCGAATAAAGCTACAACCTCAAATCGTAATGGTACGAAACCAAATTGTAAAATTAAAATCATTTTCAAAATTATAAATCAACCCATTTTTTTTTTATCGACGCCTAAACTTACGTAAAATAACGCCATTTTACGAATATATATATACATTCTTTTTTAGAGTGATGCACCTTACCCCCACTTGACTTTGTCACTCCCCTTCGCCTCTCCTGGGCGATAATTTCGAGAGGCCCCTCCACTGCTCTGCTCTGCAATCGAGGCGGGCGTTGCAAATCCAAGACAACGGCGCTGTTGCGAGCGCGGCCCGGCCGGCCGGTGCGGCGGTATCGAGTGTATCTCATGGCCAGGTTCAATTAAATGCCCTCCTCTGGCGGAGCGAGGCGGTGCGGTGCCTGGCACTCCTCACTCGAAGGCTCTGGCCCGGCTCGGGCCTAACGGAAGCCCCGTCCAACTCGTTTGAGGTGACGGCAGGCAGGCCATAGGCAGCACCGCTCAGCACCGCTCAGCGCCGCTCAG
Organism: Frankliniella intonsa; assembly: GCA_033675135.1. Lineage (NCBI taxonomy): Eukaryota > Metazoa > Arthropoda > Insecta > Thysanoptera > Thripidae > Frankliniella > Frankliniella intonsa. Next base: position 9,323,667 of record CM066256.1, on the reverse strand, counting down.
AGATGCGCCCGGAGACCGCAGACCGCAAAAGGCTCAGCCGGAGCCGGCCAAGCCAGGATGGGAGCCACAGGCCACCAGGGATACCAGGGGAAAGGGAAAAGGGAGGGAAAAAAATTAATTCTAATTTACAAATTTTGGTTTACAACTAAATGTTTTGAGTAGCTGCCGACTGATACCAAACCCCTCGCAAAAGAAAAAAGAAAAAGAAAAAAGGGGCCAATGTGAACACACGCGTATGCCCACTTTTAGCGTGCAAAGAATCAGCAGAAACATTGGGCATAAAAAAAATTACCAACGCCAGATCATTAGCATATAGTATAGAGAATTCTCCACTGAGTTTACAGTGTCGAGGTAGGCGTACCGAAACACCAGTGGCGCTATAAACACAAACAAAAACCCGATCGAGCCCGGCCGGCTCAGCAGACAGAACGGCATCATCAGCGGAGGCGGCGCGGCCCGGGTCGCGGGCGGGGCGGGGCGGGGCGGGGCGGGGCGGGGCGGGGCGGACACGGAGGAGAAGAGGAGAGAGTGATCAATCCCCGCCGCCGGACAGGCCGCCGGACGCGCCGCGGCAAATTACTACTCCGCGCCGGTCCGGGGCGAGGCGAGGCGGGGCGGGGCGGGGCGGGGCGGGGCGGCCGCCACGCCCTCTGTCCATTACACGGCGGGGCGGGGCGGGGCACAGGTGTGAACGGAGTGGATTGAAAGGCGTGCGCACACATATATAGAGGCGCTTCCCACATTAGCACGTGAAAGGGGGGGAGGGGAATCAGTTGCGAGTCGTGCACGCCCGTATGCGTTTGTGTGAGGAGGCGTACGACTGTGACAGTGTGGCCCTGATGAAAAGTCGTCCAATCGAGCTGGATCGCGCGCGGTGTACACGGAGTACGTCAGCGTGTTTGATGGGGGAGGGTAGGAAGGGAAGCAAGGGGGGCGGGGGGTCCCTGCCGGGCCATGTGCTGGCCATTTTACCGCGCTCTCTCACCTCGGCGGGGCGGGGCGGGGCGGGGCGGGGCGGCCAGCGCCCCCCGCTGGCGACCCTAGCGGGTCAGAAGCCCAAGCCTTCCCATTGACGCAGTTCAGAGAACCCATCGCTCCGCGCGCACACACACACACACACACACACACAGTGGGGTGCGCGCACAGACATGCCACCCGCCGGGGGGGACACGCCGTAGAATGCCTTTGTTACAACTTTTACGAGAGATATAAACTTGTTTCACAATAGGGTTCGGATGCCCCGGCCCCGCCCAGACCCGCCAGGGTCTCCAGACTCATCCCGATGGGGCACAGCACACACATCCTAGACCATCCTCACGAGAAAACGAAATAAAAGAGAACGAGAAGAAGAGAGAGAGGGTGGGGGGAAAACTAACCAGAAAATAAAAAGGAAACAAATGTCTCTCCGATACACCTGTTGTGAGCTAACGAGAGGGGGATAAGTGGATTAGGCAGCAGCTGCGCTCGGCCGGCAAGCAGCGCCGCGCCGGGCCACGCCGCGCCACGCCCGTGCTCTGCGGTGGGGCGGGGCGGGGCGGGGTGGGGCGGGACGGGGCGGGCTCGTCCTGCGCAAGCGCACACGCGCGCGCACACAACGAGATGTACTGCCGCCTTGAGAAAATACAAACACGTATAGGAGTGAGTGAATTTCTATTCGAAAATCTGAGAGCTTTTGCAGGAAAATTCACACTTAAACTCGTTCAAGTGTGCCGAATGGGAATTCACACACCTTTAAAAGTGTGTGGCATAATAAGTTTCTTATAATTAAATCAGAGGGTAAAAAAAGGGGGAAACGTCGGCCTTTATCTAGCCTGGTGGAAAAGATTCGGCGAGGGTATACAGTGTAATCGGGACACGAGGCCGGGACAAGTGGACGTGTCGGCTGTCGGCGGGCGCTCGCTGCTCGGGACCCTTGTACTGTTCTGTTCGCCAAGGAGTGCAAACCTCTCCTGGCGTGGCGGGGCGGGGCGGGGCGGGGCAGGACCTCGCTATCGCCAGAGCCGAGCCGTGTGCAGCCTTGTACTAACACCATGGATGAACGAAAGGGCAGTGTTCAGTCCACCGCCGCCCTGCCTGGTGCGCGCCAATCAGCTGCTCAAAGCGCTACTGCACTTCGTCGCCGCCTTCTACAAGGAGCTGCCGGCCCGGCGTCCCCGGCGAGCGCGGAGCAGGCGGCGGCGCGGCGGGGGCAAACTTGAAAAGTTTCGAACCACTCACTATCTTGGCGAGGCGAGGGCGAGGCTTTGGGAGATAGGGCAGAGGGGCGGGGCGGGGCGGGGCGGGGCGGGGCCGCGCTAGACTGCTGTTTGTTGTTGACGGAGCCGGCAGCACACGTACTGAGCGCACACACGCGTAAGAACACCCTCGCCCCGCCCCGCCGACAAACAGAGCCATGCCGAAGGTCGGCGCGGCGCGACGCGCGGGCCGGGCGGGATCGACTTGGATGAACATGTTGGGGAGCAGGGAGAAGCAGGGCTGTAACTATAACTGCGCCTGCCTACTAGGCAGCACCCTAGCACAGGTGCGTACATGTTGCCTAAGGTAGGCGTAGATGCAGCCCGCTTTACTCCACTGTGTTTGGGACACGTATTGCCTACTTTTCTGGCAACACTGCCGGAGACCCACGCAGAACACAGTAATCGACATAAATTGAAAATCTGAATGGCTCCGGGGTGTGGGGGGAAGGAAGGGGGCAAGCGCCCCGCACTGCCCACCAAATGGCGCAGCAACGGGCGACAGCGAAAGACTGCCATTACAGACGTTCGGTCCAACTGAGCGAAGGGGTAGGGGGGGGGCGGGAGCAGCGCCGGAGGCGAGGACGCGGTGGGCGTCAGTGGTTTAACAGACCCCCCCCCCCCTCCCCGTCCCCGACGGACCGACGGGGCCCAAATGGCCCGGGGCGTCCGCTCTGATGGGGGAGTGTTTGCGAACATCCGGCTCGCCCCCATTCCCTCTCCTCCCCCCGCAACGCCACCTGCTTCTACACGGGGCGGGGCGGGGCGGGGCGGGGCGGGGCGGGGCGGGGCGCCCAGGCGCCGCGGCGGGCGCTCCACTCGACGGGCGAGACGCCACGACAGTGACACTCTTAACGCCTTCATCACTTTGCTGGCCTAAAGCTGGGCAAATGTTGTCATTGTTATAGAGAAGACCAAGGTTGTCGTTTGCGTGGCTCCCGTATGGTTTAACACAGTAGCGTGACCACATACTGGCCATGCCGCATCCCTTTCCGTCAAAGCGGAAACAAGAGTTTAAGACCCGCTTTTACCGCTCGGTGCTGCAGAGCGATGAGGCAGATGCTCGCGAAAACAAACATACAGGCAACCAGGCGCCGCGCACGTGCAGCGCACGCATGAGCCGCGCGGCGTGACAGCCGGGGGGGGGGGGGGGGGGGCAATCTCACCCCACCCTGCACTGGGAGCGGGCCGCACCGCGCCAGTGGGACGATTAGCGGCGGGGCGTAGGAGGGGAGCGGGAGGGGTGGGACTTCCCTTCTCACACGCGCTTAGTCCATCCGCAGGCCCTACGCCACGCGAGGGAAATTAAAAGGGTAGAATCGTCCTCGCCCTTCTCTCAAGCTGGCCCCGTAGGCTGAACCCCGTAGGCCAGCCCCGTAAACTGGCCCCGTAGGGCGCCGCAGCACAAACATACGGATTGCGGTAGGGTGGGTGCTTGGGGCCCCTCCCGGGCAGGGGCCCAGGGGCCCGTCCCGTCAATACACCCGCCCGCCGGCCGGCACAAGAATAGATAGCATCCATCCAGCCAGCCGGCCGGCGCGGTCCCGGCGAGATGACCTGCCCCTATAGCGAGGCGTCCGAAGTGGCGGCGGCGCTGTCCTTGGGGCGGGGAGGTCGGCCACTGCTACTCCGCGGACGCAGCCCATCCCCGCCCCGCCCCACCCCGCCCCGCCCGCCTGCACGTTCCCCTCGATTAAACCCCATTAGACCATGACGTCCCGGGACACCCCGAGAGAGAACAAGAGGGGGCAGAGCATGGCGGGGCGGGGCAGGGCGGGGCGTGGCGGAACCAAATGGACAAGAGGAAAAAAAGAGCTTACCCTGCCGCTGCCCCGCTCCGCCCCGCCCCCTACCTGAACCACGATGCCTGCCTGCCTGGCCTGCCCTCCGACTAGAAGAGGGTCGCACCACAAAAGGCCGGAGGGGGGAGGGGGAGGAGGGCGGGGTATTATTATACGGCAACAAGTTCAGATAATAAGGCTTGGGGAGGGGGAGGGGGCGAGGGGGTCAGGGACCGACCTGGGGGACGGACGATTCGCACCTCACGGCTGGCAGTTACAAAATACCAAGAACGAGAATCAAAAGCGGGTGAGGCACGGCACGGCTGTGTGGCGAAGGAGAAGAAGAAGAAAATAAAAAGAGAACGCTACGAGGGTTTAGAGAGCGAGTGTCGTGTCCACCGGGCGCGGTGCGGCGCGGAGAGTACAGTCCCTCCAGGGAGACAACCGGTTGTGATACGGCAGAGGAGCAGACAGAACAAGACAGGACGGCCTCCGGTCTCCCCCTGCGGGCCTCCGGGCAGCACAGCGCGGAGCTGCGGTGCTCTGGCGCACACTACAGGACGGAGGGGAGGAGAGGGCTCCTGCCTGCTCCCACCCTCACGGCTCCGCTCCGAGCCAGTCTGCCTGAGATACCGATTCCGCCCTGCCCGCACTCTGTCTCTCTCGCACTCAGCGAGTGCCCCGCGGGGCGCGAGAGTGAGTGCTCAGTTTATCTCTAACACTCAAGGAGGGTGCCGGCCGACGAGTGCAGAGAGTCGGACGGGTGAACCGAAGAACCGGCGGCGCGCGGCGTGCCGGTAAGACATCTCGGGCGTAGATCATACACGTTACACGAGCATAAATACAGAAATAGGAGAGAAGGAAAATACTAACCGGGTGCCTGGCCGCGGCCGCGGCTACAGCTGCCGCGTTCATTGGAGCCGTTGAGTACATAGTCGCTACGACTCAACAACCATTACAATGTAATCGCACTGAGCACTGCGGCACCACACACACACACAATTCACAGCACTGTATATCCAAAGGGGCGACGAGGATGAAGAGTTGAAGTGGTTAATCCAAATGGGCGTTAATCCATCCTAGGGTAGGCGAGTTAAACACTACACAAACACACTTTATCACCGGTAACACTTTTTTTCAAAATGATTCTTTTTTTTTTTTTTTTGCTGCAAAGCACACAGCACACTTTTATCTCCACAGCTGCACCACACTAGAGCACACACAGAGGGCGTAATCCACCGCGTTGGTCCGGAGCCGGTACGGTGCGGCGGCGGCGCGCGTAGCGTAGCGTGGCACTGAGAGCGTAGCGCAGCGCGCACGTGACGGCACGACAGGGCGACGTGCTGCCTCCAACGCGTCCACTCACCAACTGAGCCGCCAGCGCGGCGCGGCGCGGGGGTTCCCCCACCACCACCACTGCCCGCCGGGCCCGGGGCTGCGTCCGAAACGCGACGGCTCAGCGCGCCGTCTCTCTCAGCCGCAGAGGAGGGCCGCGGCGCGAGGAGCGAGGATCTTTCGGAGGTGTAGAGAGCTCGAGCGAGCGAGACCCGGGCGCACCACACCGCCACGCCACGCCACGCCACGCCGGCACGGTCGACTTGGAGGCTCCGAGTCTTCCGCTCCACGCGAACGGCGCGGCGAGAAACGGAAGGGAGTAGCCGCGACGGGGCCGGCGGGGCCGGGGCAAGTGCCAAAAGCAGCGGAACGGACCGCGCGGCGGGGCGTGGCGGGGCGTGGCGGGGCGTGGCGGGGCGCGGAGCGGCGGGGCCTAATTGCCGCTGTGTGTCTGAACAGCAGCCAGCGCTGTTAGCACCCCTTCCCCGGCCGCGGTCCCCAGTCGCGCGCCATGCCATATACACGAGGCCGACATGACAAACTTATTGAAAATGCAGTGTGTTACACGACGGACTGCCCCTACTACTCCCCTATGCAGACCGCGGGGCGGGGCGGGGCGGGGCGGGGCGGGGCGGGGCGGGTCCAGCGCGGGCTGGATGGGTGGCAGTGGAGTGCAGTGACCCGGGAGGCTGCGCGCCGCGAGCTGGAGTGGGTGTCTGGGCTGCGCCGCGCCGCGCCCGGCCCGCCCGGCCCCGCCGCACCCCGTGCCACCTCATCGGGCGCCCCGCCACGCCCCGCCCCGCCCCGCCCCGCCCCGCCCCGCCCCGCCGCCGGGCTGGTTGTCGGTTACTGCCCCCCTCACTCCCCCCCTCCCCCCCGGGCTGACTCGCTCGGCAGCCAGCTACAAACACCAACACCAGCCAGCACACCAGCAGTGCCCCGCGGAGCCCTGCCCTGCACTGCCCTGCGCCCCCAGGCCCCCCTGGACTGTCGCCTGCCAGCTCACGCCGCTCTCTCTCTCTCTCTCCCTCCCAGTTACTCTCTCGCGCTCTCTCGCGCACACGGCGTCAGGTATTTTAAGGCACAAGCGCTAGCGGTGCGGCGGCGTGGCGCAGCGTGGCGTGGCGCGGCGTGGCATGTCCCGGTCCCGCCGAGCAAGGAGCGCGAGGCGAGGCCTCCGCCCAGCAGACACGGCCTGCAGGCGTTACGTCTGTCGGCCCACTTGCTCACACTTGCTCTCCCGATCAACAGCAGCAGCAGCTCGCTCTCCCTCCCCCCTCTCTTTCTCTCTCCCAGTACCCCCTCACCCTGCATCGGCACTCCCTTTCAGCGAGCAGTGGAGCGCCAGGCATTCATTTTTCCAGCCGAATATGGCAGCCGTATCAGCAACAGCAGAACCCCGCGCCGCCCCCGCCCCCTCCCCTTCGCCTGGCTTGGCGCAGCACAGCTCGGCCCCAGCCCTGCCCTGGCCTGCCCGGCCCTGCCCTGCCGCCCCACGCAGCCCCAACCTAACCCAGCAGCCCCATGTGATTGCCAGTATCACCCCCTACTTCCACAAGCAACGTTTCAGAACCTCGCTGCCGCCACCGCCGCCGCCGGCCGCCTCTGCAAGACAGAGAAAGCGCCCAGCCCGGCTCCACGTGGAGTCGGCGGCCAATGGGAGCGCGCGCCGCGCGCCTCTTGGCCAATGGGGAGGCGAGTCTCGCGCCGCGCTGCGCCGCGCCCGGACGCGCCCGGCGGAGCAGCACAATAACGCGGGGCGGGAAAGGCGGGGAAACTTTTGGCGCGCGCGCCAATAGCAGCGCGCCGCCAGCCAATGGGAGCGCGCGCTGCCACGGCCCGCCAGCCTTGTTGCCCGGCAACGACCGACTCCACGTGGAGTCGAGAGCTCCGAGCGGAGCGGCGCAGGGCGGCGCAGGGCGGCGGGGAGGGCGGGGCGGGGGAGTCCCCCTCTCCCCTCCCCCCCGGGTGCCTCTGCTGCTAGACCGGGGTGAGTGGAAGCGGGGGGGAAGGGGGGGGGGAGCATGGCTCGCCGCGCTTGCTCGCTTGCTCTGTAGAATAAAAGTAGGCTGTATACACCACACGAGTTGGAATAGCTTGGCGAGCAAAACTAGGCAAGAGGAAGTGGGGAGGGAGGGGGGAGGTGACGACCTCCCTCTACGGCATAAGGGACCCCTCCACGCCGCGCCACGCCTGCGACGCCGAGCGACGAGCTTTCATCCTTTTTTGCCACCTCGCCTCGCCTCGCTCCTGTGTCGCCATGCTCTACGGACGCGACGCCAGGCGGGCCATCTCTTCTCCCCCCCCCTCCCCCTCGGCGCGAGCATCCCTTACAGTTAGCCTTAGCGCGGTGGAGGAGACAGCCCGACCCGACCGAGCCGCGCCGCGCCGGCCCGGCCGCGCCGAGCCGAGCACGATCGTGAGCCTAATTAGCAATTAATCCTGGCACAGCGTTTTATTGTCTATCCTCTAGAGTGTGACAATGTCGGTCGGCGGAAGGCGATTTAATCATTTCAGCTCCCCTCACTCCTTTTATCGCTCTCTCTCTCTCTCTCTCTCTCTCTCTCTCTCTCTCTCTCTCTCTCTCTCTCTCTCTCTCTCTCTCTCTCTTCTCTCTCTCGCTCTCTCATGCCCTACCACAAGTGACGACAAATCGACATCAACCAGAAACCCTGACGGACGACAACTCGAGCTGGACGCCTGCCGGTCCTAGGGTAGGCCACCTGCCCAGCTCCAACGCAAGAATTTGCCTACCTTCTGCCTTCTTTTATTTTTTCTCTGATTCATATTTTTTTCAAAAAGAAAAATTAAAAATAAAATTCTTTTCCCCTCTTCCTTTTAACACAAACAATTAGCACAGCATGCAAGCTGATTTCAGCTAACTGTAACAAAAATAACTCATCCCCCTGGCCCAAAATTGTCACTAGAATCCCTCAATAAAACATTTATAAAACTAAAAAAAAAAAAAACTCTTTCTCTCTCTCTTTCCCTCTCTTTCCTGTCTCTCTGCCGCTCACACTTGACTTTCGTGCAAATGTTGCACAGTGCCTTTCAGCCTGTGTATCTAGCCTCCGAGCTTTACCCGAGGCTTCACCTCTTTTCTCAACTTTCGTGGCCGCGCGCGCGCGTTTCTGCTCCGCCCGCTCGCTCTCACTCTGTGTCTCCCCGGCGAGGGGACGGGAGGTCCTTATACTCCGCATAAATGATGTCTTTTTCAAAGTCTGCATAGGTTAGCACCGCCCCACCCCTTGGCGCCCGGCCTGCCCGGCGGCCCCTATAGCGGCCCGGGCCGAAGGGGTTCAGAGACGGGCAGGGGCAGGGCAGGGCGGGAGCAGGATACGCCCTTTTCTTTCATCCCCTCACGCATCATTTTCCTCGTCCTTGTGTTCACTGGTTCGAATACCGGCCCGGCTGCGCTCCGTTTCCTGGCTCCTCCTTCCTACTTTTTTTTTTATTTTTTTATTTCCCCATCCCTTGGCAGGAGTTTCCCCGGCAGGCACTGCGCGGCGCGGCGGCGGCACATGCATAAGTTAGGCGGGGCGGGGCGAGGCGAGGCGAGGCGAGGCGAGGCGAGGCGCTCCCCGCCGCCCCTTCGTCGCCACTACATCTGTCTTCATCCACTCTCCACCCCTGTTCTTGCCCCGCCTCCCTCCGCCTCCACCTCCCCCTCACCCGAGCTCTTCGCGCGGCATCCCCCTCCTTTTTCGCTCTTGCGCCTTACTTTCCACAACAACGTGCAGAAATAGGGCCGTGGCTTCTTGCGACCAACCCCCCCTCCACCCCCTACACCCCCCGCCAACCTCCGGCGTCCTTTTATTCATTTCTCCCTTTTAGTTAGCATTCCTTTTTCTCTCCCCTTCCCCTTACCTACCCCGCGGCTCTCCGCCACGCCGCCCCGCCCGGCCCGGCCCGGCCCGCGCCTTGGAGCTGCGGAGGGAGCTCCCTGCAAATGTAGACTGCTTTGCTTCTCAGGGAATTACTTCCCAGCGCCAGCCAGGCCGCCGCAGGCAGGGCAGGCGTCTGCTGTGGCGCTAGCGCCCGCCCCGCCCCGCCCCGCCCCGCCAGTTTAAAAGCGCGACGACACTTAGGTAGTCAGCAAATGTAAGCCCCGGGAGAATAGCTTTCCCACTCCCGCTCTCCGCCCCGTCTTCAATGCCTCTCTCTCTCTTCTCTCCGCACTGCGCGTCTCCTTCTCTTATTCTCACCAACCATCTCTCTCTCTCTCTCTCTCCTCAACTTATCTGTCCTACACACTCGTGCGCCGTGCGCCACTCTCTTGCATTCCAAATCTGAGAGCGGCATTTACTCTGCTGTAATCTCCCCGGTTTGGACCATCTCCCTGAGAGGCTGTGGGCGTGGCCGTGTCGTGTGACGGGCGTACTTGTACTTGTGAGTGTGTGTGAGAGAGAGAGAGGCAGCCACGCCCCACGTACTCCCCTCCCTCCATTCCAGGCGAGGAAGGGCCTAACTCCTGACAGACGAGGACAGCGGTAGTCTCCGGCCCCAGCCCAGCGCCGCCTGTCTGTTTACGCCCATTACGGTTTATCTACACCAGCTCCCCGGGCAGAGTCAGGGCCGAGTGGGGGGGGGAGTGGCTGCCGAGGCAAGAAGGGGGCGCGTCCCGTTTCTTATATCACAACTCATTACAATCCTTGATGGAGCAAAAAGGAGGCGCAGCGGGAGGGGGTGAGCAGAGAGAGGGCAGGGAGAGAAAGAGAGAGGGAGGGAATTGGGGGGAGGAGTAAGAGAGTAGAGAGAGAGAGAGAGAGAGAGAGAGAGAGAGAGAGAGAGAGAGAGAGAGAGAGAGAGAGAGAGAGAGAGAGAGAGAGAGAGAGAGAGAGAGAGAGAGAGACAGAGAGAGAGAGAGAGAGAGAGAGAGAGACAGAGAGAGAGAGAGGTGTTCTTTGCACTCATCTGCAGCTGTCCGTGGAAAACAAGCGCAGCAGAGAGTTGGCGGTCCGGCTCTGGCGAGCCCAGGAGAGGAGGAAAAGCCTGCACTCGCAATAATCCTGCGGTGATTATCGGAAATCAACAGACCTGGAGGGGCGGGGCGGGGCGGGGCCCTCCGGCCTGGCCCCGCACTCCAGGAACCGAGAAGGAGAGCGAGAGCGAGAGAGAGAGAGAGAGAGAGAGAGAGAGAGAGAGAGAGAGAGAGAGAGAGAGGGAAGGAAAGGTGAAGAGAGAGAGGAGGGGCTGGCCCGGCCCGGCCCCGGCCCCGTCCCAGCCGGCGATCACAAGCTAATTACAATTTATTCGCGATGAAGTTCCCCACCGGTCGGGCTTGGGGCCGCTGGGGCCGCTGGGGCCGAGAGCAGACACACTGCCGAGGCGAGGCTCAAATTAATGTTGATTCACTCGGGCTAAATGTGCAATAAAAGGCGGGGACTCCTTCACGGTCTGCGAGTGCGGCGCGGCTCGCCTCGCCTCGCCTCGCCGAGGCCTTACCCTCTATACGTACCCTGCCCGAAAAAAAATTACTATATAGTTTTAATGAGCAAAAGCTTGGACGCATTACGAGCCTCGATGGACGTGCAGCAGCGGTATAGGAGGGCAGCCGGAATGAACTGCCGCAACGCGCGTGCGAACACTCGGCTCCGCTCCGCTCCGCTCACTAACAGCCCCAGAGAGAGGGTTATGGCCATCATTACTTTTCATTCCGCTGATTGTAAACTCGCGGCGATAGGTCCGCGTCCTCCGCGCCGCGCCGCGCCGAGGTTCTACGCCCGGCACCTGACCTGCTGCTGCCTATCGCCTCGGGTGTCCACCGCGCCGTGCCGTGCGCCGCGCCGGGGAGAACCTCGTAACTGAGCGTCCTGGCCGCGGCAGTTAAGTTGCCTCCCGGACCGGGGCTCCGGGGGCCCGAGACACCCTCGTAACTGCGCGGCCGCGCGCCGGCACTTACGTCCGCCTCTTTATCGGCCGCAGCATCTTTACAGCGGGCGCAGCGCGGCGCGGCGCGGAGCGGAGCGTCGTTACTCAGGCCAGTCGATTTTATTTGATTCCCAGACGGGGCGGGGCGGGGTGGGGCGCCGCCGCTGCCGCGCCCGGAGGTGAAAAGAGGTTTACGGCCCCGGGGCGGGGCGGGGCGGGGCGGGGCGGGGCGGGGCGAGCAGCGCCGCAGCGTCGGTGTGGCCCCCAAAGAGCAGCGCTGCCCGTGCCCCTGCCCGGGGGCCAGGGGGGAGCCGACAACAGCAACGGCCGCCGGATTGCTGTAAAATTTATGTTTTATATACATTTTTGAAATAGGGCGTTATAAGCGCGAGCGATACCCTCTCGTGTAGTACACCGCTGCGAAAAACGCAGCAGTTTATCGAGACGGCGCAGTTTTCAGATGGGACAGCTGAGTGTGTGTGAGTGTGAGAGAGAGGGTGTTTGAGTGTGTGTGTGTGTGTATGTATGTGTGTGTGTGTGTGGTTTGTACGGCACAGAGGCTCCTCGAGGACAACAATAAGCCCCAGGCCCCCATTACGCCGCTGCGCTGCGCCCCTCGCCGCGCTCGACACCAATCTCCCTTGTGGTCTTCCCCTCCTCCTCCTCCTCCTTTCCATCCTCCTCCCCCTCCTCCCTATCCTCCTCCTCCTTCCATCCTCCTCCTCGCCGACATGACGGCGCGCGTCTGCTCCCCGCACCACGTCTCGCCTATGACACACAAAAGCCCGCTCGCGACGCGGCAGCACCGCGCCTGCCTGTATAGCCGTGGGGCACTTTACTGCTTTATTGATTCCCTCCGCCCCGCCCCGCCCCGCCCCGCCCCACCACGGCCTGCCGCGAGGTGATGGCAATGACTCATCAGGAGGTCCAGCCCGGCGGCGGGGCGGGGCGGGGCGGGGCGGGGTGGGGCGGCGAGCTGCTGGTCCTGATGGCAATTAGGCCCCGCAGACAACACGCCTGGGCCGCCCCGCCCCGCCCCACCCCACGGATCCCCCGAACAACCTCATTTGACAAAAATCATCGCCAAAAAAAAATTGGTGGGAAGAAACTAAACAAATACTGTACAGTGCGCGAACCGCAGTGGGCGGTAGCTGAACAGTCGACTTGGGACAGGTATGCGTTACCGAACGTAAACAGACATTCCCACTTGATCTCGTCGCGGAATTATTCAGATCCGAAGTGCAGATAGTGTAGTGGCATCTCGTGTTGCCGTCAGTCATGCAGCCAACCGCGCCGCGCCACGCCGCGCCAAGCCGGGGCGTCAGACATAGCCTTGTCACCCCAAGCGAGCGTGGTGGCGTGGGGCGGGGCGGGGCGGGGCGGGGCGGGGCGGGGTGGGGCGGGGCGGGGCGCGAGCAGATACCCACATGCATGCCGCGCGGCACGCCACACGCCCCCTCCGCCCCCCTCCCAACACCACCGCGCGCTCGGGTCTCATGCGATAAGTCCCTTGCTCCGTCTCATCCCCCTCTCCCGTCCCCAACAAGGGGCGTAGCGCCCCCACCCGCCCCCTGCAGGAACAGTCCTCATCAGATTACACAAACCCGCCCCTCGGGAGGGCGAGAGGACGCCATACAGGGCGGAGGGCGGTGCGGGACTCGGGTGATAACCACTTCTATGCGCTCTCTCTCTCTCTCTCTCTCTCTCTCTCTCTCTCTCTCTCTCTCTCTCTCTCTCTCTCTCTCATTCTCTCTCTCAATCTCTCTCTCATTCTCCCTCTCATTCTCTCCCCTGCTCACCGAGTGTCAGACACGTGCAATCTCTGAAGGGCGGCACACGTCCAAAAAGTATACACGAGCGAGTTTTTATATCACCAATTACTCAATGCGAGCGTCACTGCATGAGCTCTGGGCTGGGCTCTGGCTGGAGACACCGTATAGCGCTCGACTCGACCGCCCCGCCCCGCCCCGCCAGGCGCCGCCCGGCCCCGCGGGAGCTCAGACCAGACCCTCATCAAGCTCGCTTGCCGCCCCCGGACCTCCCTGACGGGCAGCCCTAACCCCAGGCGACACCCCTGTAGGCCCGCCGCACCCAGCCCCAGTCCCCCGCCCCCGCGCCCTCGCCCACAACGCCGGCCGGCACGACAAATTCATTTTCGGCGCTTGACAATCTGCATTCCCGGCCCGGGCCCGCCTCCGCCCCGCCCACCCCAGCGGAAGGGGGGAGAGGACCGAGGTGAGCTATAAGTGAGGCAGCCAACACCAGCAGATTGAGCTCAAGCACAAATTAGAATACAACTTCGCCCATCGCATTCCCCTTCGTCCTCTTCTCCGCCCCGCCCTTCTTCGTCTTCTATCATCGCGCCCTTTAGCTGTTCCACCACCTACCCCCAACTTTCATTCCTCCTTTCCCCTCTCATCCCCCCCTCACCGCTCTCCCTCTGCGCTCAGGAGTAAAGCAGAGTGGTGTGCGAAGCAGAAATGCTCTGTAAATATTGACTATGGGATATCCTCTTGACTTCGGGAGCAGCAGCCGGGCTGGACCGGGGAGAGGGAAAGGGGGGAGTGGGGGGAGAAAGGGCGAGGAAATTCAGCTGAAAAATCAGAAACAGGGTAACTTTGCTGCTATTTTTTCAGCTTGTAATATTGGCTAATGGCTACGGCCCCGGGCAAGTAGTCGACCATCATATTGACGTACAAAATAAACAGTTAATAACGTTTTATTTTTATCAGCACTGAAAATAATCTTTCCAAGCATAGCCGAGAAAATCTGAAGCAGTGCAGCGACGCAACGAGCCGGCTGCGAGCGACCAAGAGAGCCTTGGTGGTAACGCGAGGAGGGGAGCAGAGGGGAGAGAGAGAGAGAGAGAGAGAGAGAGAGAGAGAGAGAGAGAGAGAGAGAGAGAGAGAGAGAGAGAGAGAGAGAGAGAGAGAGGGGCACAGTATGTGAGTTTAGAGGAAGAGAGGGAGAGAGCGAGAACACCACTAAAGCGAGCTGCTGGCTGTGTAGGCGGCCGTTCTACACTTAGCAGAGCGAGATAATTAGTGGTAAACACGCGAGGAAGCATGAGCGAGCAAGGGAGCGGGTGGGGTGAGTGAGAGAGACAGACACAGAGAGGGAGAGGCGAGGCGGACACACGCACATAGGGCAGTGCCGTCAGACTGAGCACTGGGGTCAGGCGTTCGGTCTCTATTTGAAACCCACAGGGTGGGATAGGATAGGCAGGCCGAGATGACCACGATAGAGCCACTCCGTAGAGACTTTTTATTTTGGAAGGGGAATGGGAGGCTTTGTGTCCCTATCGCCTTTCAGCCGGCACCGCTTGGCCCTCTTAGGTGAAATTTGGAAGTGTACTGAAAGCATGGCTATGTTGCTTGGGCTGCTACCGCGCTCTCTGGCGTGTCTCTTGTCTTAAACTGTGTATGTAACCCACGACTCACCGCGCGCGCGCGCACACACACACCTGTAGACAAACCGCAGCTGGCGGAATTGGCCGCTCGGTGCGGTGCGCGCGGTCAGGCTGGCCGGGCCAGGCGGTCCTCATGCACTTGGAGTTGCGGTTGCGCTGTGCTACGTTGCAGCCTTTACTTCTGTTTTTTCCTCGGCGAGGACACGACACAGCAGTAAAGCGCACACACGTCAGCACTTTACAAACGGGCCCAGCAGTGGCTGCTGTACTGTAGAACTGCAGCTCAAAACCGCCAAGAATTTTGGGACCAATAAGTCACCGATATTTTTTCCCTATTCTCATTGTTGGATCAGGGTCGTTCGTAGAGCTCACATGCCAAATTCGAGTCCGAAAAACCGGTGACACGATCAAAAATTCTTGTTGGTTTCGAGCCGGAGTTGTACCGCACCCCTCTCCTCTCCACCGCACCCGGTCGCGCTCAGCTCAGCGCTTGCTTGTTGTGTTGCTCCGGTCGTGTTTTCTTGTCCCACGCTGGGACCTTGCTCGGCCGCAATGTTATTCGTGCTACCGACTGCTGGCGGCGGCGTAACGTGGTGGTGGTGGTGGTGGAAAAGACCGGCCCAGACAGACAGACAGACGCGGACGGACAGACGGACGTGGCGCTAGGCGCTACCGCGACGATCCTAATGATATGAATGTGGCACGGGGCCAGCAGTATACAGGGAAGGTCGGGCGGAGCGGCCGGGCCGCCCGGGCTGCCCGCCATCACCATCGCATTTACAACATGAATGTAAAGTCCTTGTGTTGCTTTCGCAAGCACGACAACGCGGCGACTCCGTATAAATTTTTCATAGTACGGCTCGCCTCGCGGACGAGGCGGACGGAGGGCAGGGTCGACAGACAGGGCTCGCTCGGGGTGAACAGCCCGCACGGACCGAGGCGAGGCCCGAGGCGACACGACGAGCAGAACCGAGACGGGCGGAACAAGGTGCCAGTTTCAACAGCTGTGTCCTTACAATGCTTTGCCTACGTCCCAGGCGCGCGGTTCCACCTAACGACCCAGTTTTTATACCGGGCGGGGGCTAACCCGAATCTTCGGGTAATGGCGCCTGCGAAAGACTGGGTAGGCCAGCCCGTCGAGCACTGGTGTGAAGGTGGCGGCCTACCCGGAGAGCCCAAGCGCAGGTGGGACCAGGAATTAAATTCCTGGTACCCAAATTTTCGTGCCGTCACCTCCCGAAGAGTTCATTGTGGGGGCACCTTAAAGTTAGCACAGCCCAAGGTGCGGCACCGGCACCGCAGTATTCAGGGTTATACTCTGAGAGCTGAGAGCACTGGAAACACTAGAGATACTCGGGCAGGACTGGAGACCCATAGCCTGTTTCCAGAGGCATGATATGGCTACACAAACCGCCAACCACCGGTCGTTTTGTAAAGGTCCTAGAGAGGTATGCCCCCCCCCCCCCTCTTCTTTCGCGCATTGCAATGAACAATCCGCCCGCGCTAAACTCGCGCAGTTTTATTCTTTTTTTATTTTTATTATTTTCCTGTGTCATTTCATTTTTCCCCTTCCGCGCGGCGCCGTGTAATGCCGCTCCCCGAGCCGCAGCCGGACGAGCCGGTAATCACCACGCCACGCCACGCCGCGCCACCGCACCGCTCAAGCGCTCAAGCGTCAGCTGGCAAACCGGCAAACAAATTGGATTGTCGTTTTTCGGATTGTCATGAAATGACAGCGCGTGCCCTGCCCTGCCCTGCGCTGCTCGCCGCGCCCGGGCCGCCCCGTCATCAGGGCCATCATTGTCGTCATAATCACGCCGACCCGACGCTTCGGCCCGAGCATCATTATTCATTGAAGCTCTTCACGAACGCAAGTGTGTGTGTGTGTGTTAGAGAGGGAGAGAGAGGGAGAGAGAGAGAGGAGAGAGAGAGAGAGAGAGAGAGCGTTGTCGCAGCGCAGTGTGGCAGGTTTAATCATCTCTAATCGGGTTACACCACCGGCGCGCACGCAGCGCAGCGCGGTCAAAAGGGCCAAAAGCCAAATAGTAGAGCAGAAAACGGGACGCGACGGCCAGGCGCGCTGATACAAGCCTGTAAGGTGGGGGTGCCTTGCCTGTTGCCTAAGCTGGGACGAACGGATTGCCCTACCCACCAGGCTGCCTGCCGGAGCGAGTGCACCACGTGGTGAACCACGTGGCCCACGGGCGGCGTGGTCTGGTCTGGTCCGGTCTGTCTGCCGGCAAAAAGCGGTCGGCATTACGACGGCATCGCAGAACAAGGATAAACGAAAACGAAAACAAAACAAATCGGCGAGCCCAGCAGGATGAGGCGGACAGAGGGGGGTGGGGGGGAGGTATTCTGTGCGGCAATCCACTCTGGATCGGTTCGCCACTCTCAATTTATTCTTAATTTATTTATGTCGCTGTCTCTTTTTTATTTTTCTCCCGTAACCCGCCTCTCCACTTTCCGCTTAGCCCCTTAGATTCTCTCTGTCTCGCCCTCTCTCTCCTCCTCACTTCCTCTGCTTTTGTACGAGACTGATCGCTTGTCGTGTTCCTGAGCCGTATTGTTCCTGGAGGAAGCGGCGCGGCGCGGCGAGTCGTTTCCTTTGCTCGTGCTCATGCTCATGCTCCCCTCGTCTCTCTACACGTCTCGTCCCAGGTGGCCAGGTAAGCGCTGTGGCCTGCACCTCACGCACGCAGGCGCAGGCGCTTTTGCTTCGCGTATAAAATCAGAGGCGACGCAGCAGTGAGCCAGAGTGTCACCGGAGCAGAGGTTTTGACAACAAGGGGCGCGACTGTCAAATGTGCGAATGTAATTTTGCAAAAGCAAAGGAGAAGGAAAATACGTCCTTAAACCGCGCGTATACCAAAAGCCGCACATGCGGCCACGCTTGAAAAGCCCATTGGCGCCCCCGCACCGCCCCCCTCTCGGACGGCGGCGTGGAGGAACTCCCATAACCGTGAGCTATGCCGCCACCGGCACAAACTTTTATACGGGGATTATGGAGCAGCGGAGTAAAGTGCCTCGGGGCACGCACCCTGTGGGAAATGTTTGGAGGGCTTACGGAAAAATTTTCCATGAGAAATGGGGAGTTTCGATTGTAAAACTTCAAAATTGTTAATCGCCCAGAAAATTAATACCTCCTGTATACCGAGGGGGGTACAAGATACCTAGGCGTTCTATACCGGGGTATTAATCGCCCAGAAAATTAATACCCCCTGTATACCGAGGGGGTACAAGATACCTAGGCGTTCTATACCGGGGCATTAAGACACTTGTTATCGGCTCAAACGAGCACAAATAGGCTTCCGTAAATTTACGATAGGTACCGACCGTGCCTCTAGAACACCGTTTGCAAATCACAAACCGCATACAATGTCGCAAATTTACTGAAATATTTGTTTTTACCCCCATGGGCCGGGTGGAGGAGGGCAGGGCAGGGCGTCTGGAGTCCGGGCTCAGGTGTGCCCAGGCTCCGGACTCGTGCGGGCCGGGCCAGCCGCTCCACCCCCACGTACAGAAGCGAAATGTTTGGCAGGAAAGGAGAGGCACTGAGGGAGAATGTGAATGCGCGCGCTCAGGAAGCCCGCGGGCCCTGCTGCTGTTTAAGAGTGGCGCATATTGAATGACTGCCATGCCATAAGTCTGAATATGGCAAGCCTCTTTCCGCCCCCGCCCCCCGCCCTTTTCCTCTCTATCCCCGCACTGCGCCGGCGTGTGGGTGCGGGCGCGTATGTATGAGAGAGAGAGTGGTGAGAGAGGGAGAGAGAAGGGAGGGAGGAGGGGGCACAACCCGGTGGCAGTGAGTGCAATAATACCAACTCGGAACTCGGCGATAAATTTGGTTTCCGCCGCCCAATAAAGTTGTAGCGGGCGCTTCGCTCCTCCCCGGTCCCCTGGCCCCTCGACCATCCCTTCTCCCCTCGAATGAAATCCACCCCTTTTCGCGCCAAAACGATCCGCAGTGCTGTTCATCACAATATAATCGCAGAGTGGGCGGGGCGGGGCGGGGCGGGGCGGGGCGTGTGGCGGGGCACAGTGGGCTGTATATACAGGCTGGGCTGCCCGGGGCTCAGCGCTCAGCTCAGCTCGGGTAGGGGCCCTGCTCAACCGCAGCACGGTGTCAGCAGGAGACCTCCGCGCCCTGCCCCCACCCCCCCTCCCGCCCCCGCTGTGGTCTTGCTGCGGTGGCGGCCCGCACGGCTGTGGTCGGCGTGGCGCGGCGGGGCGGAGTGTGGTGGGACGTGGCGGGGCGGGGCGGGGCTGGGTGGGCCGTACGAGTTGTGAAGCACGGGCTCGCCAACACTTTCAATTCCCGACACACAGCGCGCCTCTGTCTGGCGTGGCGTGGCGTGGCGTGGCGTGGCGCGGCGTGGCGTGGCGTGGCGCGGGCCGAAAGGGGAGCACTCAAGGAACCCCGCATGGCAGGTGGGGCTCGGCCCCACGCTGGTAATCAGTGGGCGTGGCGGGGCGTGGCGGGGCGTGGCGGGGCCTGAGGGAAGGCGTGCCAAACACCAGTTAGGGACGGGGAGATAAGTGCTCGTGCTATCAGCTAGGATATACCACCTCCAGTACATCCAGCGCTGGCCCACATGCGGTAAGGAGCTCCCACCCCACCCTAACGCCCCACACCCTTTTCGTTTTGCCTGACGCACAACCTTTGCACCTGCCCCCCCCCCCCCCACACACACACACCCAGGCGAGAATTTTAAAAAGCGATCGAGACTCTTGGCTCTTGCCTTGCTCCCAAGCCGCTTGGCAGGCGCCAGAACTTTTATTTATTTTGGTGGGGAGATGAAGAAGGTAGGGGGGAGAGAGAGAGAGAGAGAGAGAGAGAGAGAGAGAGAGGGAGAGAGAGAGAGAGAGAGAGAGAGAGAGAGAGAGAGGGAGGGAGGGAGGGCGCAGCCCGGAGGGGTGGGGCAGCTTGAAGTAATAAAAATATGGAACTCAAACTGTGTTTTCACACTTCATATATAATTCCGTGTCTGACAACTTGAGCCCTGAGTTTACACAGGGAACACAACCGAGTCCTGGTTCGTACGAGGCAGTGTGTGTGTGTGTGTGTGTGTGTGTGAAAGAGAGAGAATGTGCCAGTGTGCACGTGTGGGGAGCGAGGAGAAGGGCGGGCGGTATGCGCGGGGACGGGACGGGGCGAAACTGTCTGTGAAAAGAGAGAGAGAGAGAAGAAGTAGAGACTGAAGGTATTCCCGTCACGTTGTGCCAGATCGCCGTAACTCCGAGGGCCGGGCGGCGCAAATGCAGGCGTCGCACGCCCTGCTGGCGTCGCCACCGCACGACGGCATGGCCGGCCGGGCAGCAGCAGCAGCAGCAGGGCCTCGTGCGCCGTCGCCGTGCAAGTCGTGTCCGCCGTATCGCTAGAGAGGCGGTGCTCACTGGTGTGCAAGCACCAGTCTACAAGTCTACTTTACACTCATAAAAGCATGCAGTGGATTTCACTGTAAGCTGTAGCACTGTAGCTTATGGTGAAAATTTACCGTAAGCTGCAGGCTGTAATTAGGTGCGAATTACGATTTATGAGAACCAATAAGAAAGCATTTCAGTGCGGATAGGGGGAGGGCAAAGGGGAGGCGACAGGGTGGGGGTCGGAAGGGGGGCCCGGCCGGGCGGGGGAGCGGTGGGGCCGTGACCAGATTGCTTTATTTTCAGCTCACGGGTCACCGCCGTCCCTCTGCGGGGGCTACCAAGGTGGATGGGGGGAAAGGGAAGGGGTGTGCGCGGGTATACGTCACGTTCCGTTACACTGCAAAACAAAGTAATCGCCTGATTAGAAAATAATAAAAACCGGGGATGTGTAGTCGCGACGCAAAGTGGTTGGTAATAATAAAATAAAAACTTTAAAAGAAAAAAAGAAAACGACAAAAACCTCCACACGTTATAATTGCTATGAAACGAAATGATAAATCGTCAGCACAGGCCGAGGTGTTGGCCATTAGCATGCCTACGCCAGGAGCCAACAACACGGCCTCGTCTTTTTTACCCACGGCTTATTTCATTGAGGGGGCCGGGCCTGGCCGGGGCGGGGCGGGGCGGCCAGACAAGTCGAGCATGTCCCCGCCCCGCCCCGCCCCGGAGAATGTTTACATGTCTCCCTCACCCTTTCGTCCCTCGTCCGACAGGCAACACGCACCCGGCGCACACCCGACAAAAATAACCGAAGACAACACAAAATAAAAAGTGAAATGGAAACACGGTGGGGCTGGGGGAATGACAGAGCAAGACCTCGCTTGGCCCCTTCGTTATTTATTTCCTCTCATTAGGTGGTCTTTGGAGACCTGTTGAGTGGATTTCTAGATGTTGTAATCTCGAGGGTCCTTAGCGTTGTCGGCCGGCCGGCTGGCAGAGGGCATGGGCATCAGCGCCGGCAGCATGGGCCTTTTGTCGTCCACGCGGGCCGAGCCGAGCCGGGCAAGGCTCCGGGGGATCGAGTTGCTTCCAGGTAAAGAAGCAAGTGGTAGCAGCTTCGTACTTATTTATATTTGATATTTTTTACATTTATATATTTATATTTTCCATAAGAAAGGGTTGGGGAGCTGAACTGAAAGGCGCGGTGGATATTGGAAGAGAAATATACAAGGGCACTGCACCTCATAAAAGATCTGGAGTGTTGCTTTTTTTCCCCGCTCGAGTTGAGTTTGATTGCGGAAAAATTATATGCAACAGCCAGAGATAATTGTCGAAATAAAAGAGTAAAACTGAAACGGGTAACGGGGCGTGCGGGGCGGGGCGGGGCGGGGCGGGGTTTCTTTCTGATGCCGCTCGATGAGCTGGTGCACCACCTGTCTGCATCCCGACACGCACACACATGTGTGTGTGTGTGTGCTCGCACTCACACACGTGCACCGCTGACAGGTGGGCTCAGGGCGGGGCTGGCAGGGCTGGCGGCCAGGCGCAGCCCCGCCATCCCCGCCACCCGCCAGCCCGCAGGCTGATGTGATGTGATGCGATGGTCTAACCGCTGCAATACACGCCACCGCGCTCGGAGGAGGAGGGGAGGAAGAGGAACAAGAGGTGGAAGAGGAGGAGGAGGAGGAGGAGGAGGAGGAGGAGGAGGGGTCCAGCCCCAGGGACAGGCACGGGCGCGACTCTTTCCCTCCACAATCACAGCAGCAGCGCTGCTTTGCACACTCCACTCGACACGACATCGACCATACACTTGCACTTCGCACACTCTCCTCGATGAGGTGATCCCGATCCCTCCCTCTGGGCCGGGCCGGGCCGGAGGGTTCCACTCGAGGCCACCGTTGTGCTCGGCCGGGGCCGGGGCCGGGGGCATGAGCCGACCTTGCCCCCCCCCCCCCCACCCCTCCCCGCTCATGCCTACCACCTGAGTCATGCTTGGCTCCCACTTCGTCACGCCCCTGGGTCCTGCCGGCCGGTCCTGCACCGCCTCAGCGGACACGCGAGGCACGTAGCACCGACCTCCAGTGCAGTGCCTCCAGTGGCCTCCAGTGGCCTCCACGCCGCCCTCCGGCCAGTCCATCGAGGTGGAGAGCAGCTATCAGGCCGCCCCGCCCCGCCCCGCCCGGAGAAAAGTGCTGCAGCACCACACTCACAAAACCATTTCTGTGAGGCGAAGAAATTTTATTTCATGTCAGAAAATTCTGGTAACACAAAGTTACAGTTTTTGCCGACTGAAATAAATTTTCTTGCGCCAAATATTTTTTTTCCCTTGTTGCAAGGAAAAAAGTCATGATTTCGTTAACAGAAATGTGTATGGTTTTCTGAGTGCATGCTGCAGCGTCCTCGGGCGCAAGCGCTGCGACGGATCGCTATGTGTGTGAAAATATCCACTCACCTGCAAGTGAGCGATCGACATTCGTCAACTTGGTGTGCCAGAGCAGCTGAGCGTCGGTCATGGACGAGCCCGCCCGTCCGGACCGGAGCTGCTGGAGCGGCTGGAGCCCGGCCCTGGACACGCTCCGCTCCAGGCTCCAGCGGCGGCCCCGGCCCGGCCCCGGCCCGGCCCTGCGGTGGGAAAAGGCCTCCGGCTCGGCAGCAGCAGCAGTGCGTTCCAGGCGACTGGAGCCAACAAAAACACGAGCCTGGCGAGAGAGAAAACGACGAAATAAACCAGTGAAAAAAGAGGATTCCTAATTGCGCACTACTTTGCGGCGCTGCTGCTCTGCTGCGATATTGGCCACTTGATGGCGGCGTGGCGGCGGCCTCCTCCTCCTCCTCGTCCTCCTCCTGCTCTCCCCGGGGAGGAACAATAGGCGCGGAGCGGACGGTGCGGACACCCCGCGGGACAAGAGCTCTGCACTGAAGAGCTGCAGAGGGAGCTGAAGAGCGAGCAGGACGTGGAGAGGAGCAGCACCAGCAGAAGAGCAACAAGAAGAACGAAAAATCGGAGTAAAATATATAGAGTAGATGGGCGAGCAGTGTGTGTGTGTGCGTGCGGATGTGAGGGGGGGGACTGACATTCATGAGCAGGGACACGCCAGGCGACCACTCCATGGCAGAGAGCCGCCGTGGTGCGTCAAGTCAAGTACATAATTAGCAACTAAACGGGCGTCTGCTTCCCCCTCCACGCGCGTCCGTCCCGCCGCCCGGCCCGGCCCGGCCCGAGTGGTTGGGGGAGGGGGAAGGGGCTTTGGAATGCCTGGCTCCCTGTCAATGGCGTCATGAGGGTGTGAAACAGACGCCGAGAGAGCAGCAGTAGGCAGCGGCACAAGGTGCGCCGCGCGGCGCCGCGACAAAAGTGAAAATTAAAACTACTTTCCACCGAATGTGAAATGTGGAAAAGGTCCGACCGGAAAGCGACGCACAAGAAAATAAAATGTACAGACCCAGTTCCAGTGCCTTGCAGAGCACTGCCGCCTATCACAGGCGAGCACCGCACGGCGCCTTACGGTCAGCCTGGGTAGGCAGCCCGCCTTACATGCCAGCGCGAGATTTTCCAAGGCTTCGGACAACAGCAGCCCTTTAGGGCTCGCGGCGAAGTGAGGTAGGTTCGCCTCCGGCCGTGCCGTGCCGTCCCGTGCCCCGCCGGCGAGGCGCGCCGCACCGGGCGGTAAATGTCGGTGATCCCCGCTACTAATAGTACATCGGGGCGGGGGGCGACGGGGCGGGGCGGGGCGGGGGGCGGGGCGGGGCGGGGAGATGCCGCGGCCGCAGCAGCGTGGCGCGCCCCGCGCAGCAGGGGGAAGCGGAGGGGGGACGCCACAATTAACTATCCTTTACTCTCGCTGAGCGCGTTGGCATGGCGCAGCGGCAGCTTAGCGCGCCGGGGCGTGGCGGGGCGTGGCGGGGCGTGGCGTGGCGTGGTGGGGCGTGGCGGGGCGCGGCGGGGCACGCTGTGCGGTCGTAATGGAATGAGCAGCTGCATTTCAATCCAAGCCGCACCGCCGAGCAGGGCAGGGCCGGGCCGAGTCGCGGCGGCAGCCGCGGCAGCGATGGGAACTTTTGCTAATGCTTTTGCTCAAGTTGTTTCTTCGTCGCTCCGCTCCGCCCCGCCTCCCCGCGCTGACTGCCAGCACCGCGCCGCGCCCCTCAACGCCACGCCACGCCGCACAGTCAGTCGCCGCTCCGCTAAACTCTCTTGCGGCGCTGTTTAGTTATTCGTCATGTTGTTTTATCTCGCTTTGTTCCGTTCCTGCTAAGAAGTAAGAAAGAGACAGAGCCGAGGGGGTGGAGGGGCGGTGGGGAAAAGGGGGCTGCGGTAGTTTGCGCTGCCAAAACACTTTCAAGTAAGAGGGAGTGCCTCACGACGGAGCCGGGCCGAGCGCGAGCGAGGAGGTTGATGAAACACATTTCCGTGGCCCCATAGATTACGATCATTTATTGATTCTGCTGATCCGCGGACGCGTCGCCGCAGGCGTCACTGTACTACAGTAGATTTGAGTTCAGATGTCAGAGGGCCAAGTCAAGCGGAAGCAAGCCAAGCAAAGAGGAAGAAGAAGGAACGGTGGAGGGTGGAGGGAGAGGGTTGAATGTACTTGTCTGCACCGCGCCTCGCACCTGGGTGTTACCAAGGCATGGAAAAAAGGAAAGGAGCAACCACAGAAAGGCTGTGCAGAAAGGGAGAGAAGAGAGAGAGAGAGAGAGAAAGAGAGAGAGAAGGGAGGAGGGGGAGACGCTATTTATGCACAAACGCCACGGAGCTCTGCTGCCGTCGCTGTCCCGCAGGAAATCCTGCGGTTTGTGTGGGCGAGTTGGAAGGAGGATGTGGTGTGCTGGGGGGGGGGGGGGGTTTATGTACCTCCCGGCTGCAATGAAGAGGAAAGCAGAGGGAGCGAGGAGGACGCACGAGGGGAGGGGAGGGGAGGGGAGGGGGGCACGTTCCAAGGCGACGCCTCGCCGGAATCCCATGGGTAGGCAACCCGCAAACACCGCACTGCCCCACGGGCGTCGGGCGGCGCCGCTACAGCTACAGGCAGGGGTCGAGTAGAGGGTCGCCCCGCCCCGCCCCGCCCCGCCCCGCCCCGTCAAAGTGCCGACCGCGCAGAGCCAGCCCGCAGCCCTGGTTGGGGCGGGGTGCTCCGTGGGGACCTCAGGGCCGTGCGGGGATGTAGCGCGCAGAGGGCGGGCATGCAGGAGACGGTACACAATATCCGTGCATTTGGAGCAAGTAATAATAAAAGGTGCCAAGTCCAACCTATAACTGTGCTGTCGCGCTACTCCCCGTTTCGAAAGACTTTGGGGACAGTCAGTCTACCTACCCCGACTCTCTCTACCTCTCCCAAAGCGAGCATCGTATGCGCTCTCTATGCGGGGGTGTGGCAGATAGCGGCAATAGCGAGCACCCCGCCCCGCCCCGCCCCGGGGCACACACTGCATACGCCACTGGGGAAATCTCCGCTCTCCACATCTGTCATGAATAACACCCTCGTCCCCTATTTGCCCTAATCCCCTCCCCCTCCGCCTGAAACCTTCTTCACACAACACCTAATCTCTCCCTCACAGTACACGACCCTAAAGCCCACGCAGCGGCGGCGGCGGCAGCAGTGGCAGCAGCGACAGCCAAGCGATATCAATCGAACACGAAGCGGACAAGCGTCGGTCGCGGGGCGGGGCGGGACGAGGCGGGGCGGGCGTACTCCGTCATATCTGATCGCTCAATTCTGGCGCAGTGGCACGCAAAGGTTTCTGAGACGATGCTCGCCAGCCTTTGTGGACCGGTCCGGTGTTCCGCTACGCCATAAGGGTTGACCTGCTGATGTAAGGTGGACACCCCAGGTTCGGGATGTCGACGCTTTGACCCGTGGTGTTTAGGAGCCTACAAAAAAAGACACCCAGAAACGGCCAGCGAATAAAGCAAAGCCTCACCGCTGCGCCAGAATTCAGCGAATAGACGCATCTGCCAATTCATTTTTTTTTTCCAATTCCGATTTATTGCCTATGCCGCCGAGGCCGGCCCGGCCGCGACCCCCGGCACCGGAGCGGCAGCAGCGGATGGAGGTCGCCTCGAGGCTCGAGGAGACCTGATCGCTATACGACAGATACCATTATCGTGTACATTCCCGCGTTGGGGGAACAAAAAGGGTCGTTTTATTATCATTATTTTTTTTTTGTGCCCGCGCCGCGCGGCCCCACGTTACGTTCACACGCGGACCAACGCGAGGGGTGGCCCGGCCCGGCCCCGCGCGGCCCTGCGCGGCCGGCTGTTCCTCCTCGGCGCGGCCCAGCCCGACCCGACCCGACGGGGAGCTCGCTTTTTAGACCCCCCCCCCCCCCTCCAAAGTCGTTCCATCGGAGTCTTCACGCTTCAAACTATTATTATTTCATTCCCCCTTCCCTTAGACTCACACATGCGCGCGCGCGCGCACACACACACACACAGCCACCGCCCGCTGACCCCTCTGGCGTATAAACGAGAATAACAACAGTTGCTCGGCGCTGCCGCTGCGCCGCAACCGAAAGCACCATAGGGGACAGACAGCCGACCGGACCGACTGTATACAGCCGAATCGGCTTATATACTTTAACGTATCCGCGCGCGTATAACGTTACTCCGTTTATGAAGTTAGGTTTTCGGGGACATTTCCCCCACATATAACACGTTTCCACTCTCGCAAAACGCGACTCTTTAATTTTAACGAAATCGATCATGGAGGGGACTCGCATACGCTTCATTAGAAGATTGCAACACCCACCACCACCACCAACCAACCCTCCAACACGCTCCCCAAAGTCAAACATCAAATACAGGGAAGTCCTCTGTCGCATAAACCAGCCGACAGCAATGCAGCAAAATAGAAGTACATTATACGCGGATTCGGCTGTAGCAGTCCTCAGGGCCCGGCTAGCCTCAAACCAATAGACACACACACACACACACACAGAGGGAAGACCGGCGCGGCGCGGCACGCGGCTCCATTTGTGCGTGAGCTCGCCGCATATCTATGCGTATTATCTCTTGATTTGGACGCGCGCCGCGCCGCGCTGGGGTGGGGGCGGCAGGGGGTGGCACACGCGGGGCGGGGCGGGGGCGGCTCACCGCCTCACGCAACGACAAGACAAACTCCCCGCCCCGCCCCGCCCCGCCCCGTCCCGAGGCCTGTCCCCAGGCATCGATTTAATTTCCGATTTGGCCCACGATAATCCCCCGGGCGGTGCACGCCGCTCGTAATAAAAAAAAAAGTCCCCGGGCGAGCGAGAGAGGAAAGAGAGAAAGAGAGAGAGAGCGAGCGAGAGAGAGAGAGGGTGAGCGAGGAGGGGGCACATATAGTTAACACGTCGTGTCGTTCCCCCATGCGGCCTGGGGGGGGGGGGGGCGTGGCGCGGGGAGGGGGAGAGGACAAATAGGGATGGGGAGGGGGAGGGGAGGGAGGGAGGGAGAGTGCTTTGGGGCGCAGGAAGGGAAGGGATAGGGAGGGAGGAGGGAGGAGGAAGATGGCGCGGCTGTTATTTTTGACGCGTATTTACTCAACGCGCCGAACAAATGTTTGCTTGCAGTTGGTGGCGCGGCGGGCTTTTCCGAGGGCTTTTCTCTTTGCGTGTCTCTCTCCCTCTCTCCCCTTTCTCTCTCTCTCTCTCTCTCTCTCTCTCTCTCTCTCTCTCTCTCTCTCTCTCTCTCTCTCTCTCTCTCTCTTCATGCCGTCGTGGTCCCGCTGTTATAACTCTTTCCTTTTTTCGTCCTGGTACTCCCGTCTCTATCCCGCTGCATGTCTATCTCCCTACCTGTGTTCACCAGCCGTCCCCTTTCCTTTCCCTCTCCAAATAAAGGAATACAAATATACACAGTGGGACGCTATCTCTCTCTTTCACCCCCCCCCCTCCTCTCTCTCTCTCTCTCTCTCTCTCTCTCTCTCTCTCTCTCTCTCTCTCTCTCTCTCTCTCTCTCTCACTCGCGCGCGCGCACCCACACAGACACGGGCATTGATCCTGATCCCTGCGCATACCTCGCACCCTATTCTTTCCAACGACACACTCACACACTCACATGCCACACAAACACACGCACGCACGCACGCACTATGTCGCAGGGCTTTAACCAAGGTATTGTATGTGTGGGTCGCTTTTGTCGCCACACATCCCATTTTCGTTTCGTTTTGTCGTCGTGAGGTTGGCGGCAGTGCAGTGCATGTAGTGCCAGGCCCGGGCCCTATAGGTCGTGCAGCTCTCACACCATAACTCCTTGTCCTTGTCGCACTCCACAGGAAAAACTAATGTGACATGCGTCACGTTTCTTGATGCGACATGTTCACATGTCGCATCAAGAAACGTGACGGACGGCGCGTTTTATGGTTTTTCTACAATATCTTCCATATTATTGACTGTATTCAAATTCCGAGGTCACCATCATTTTCACCGGAAAATTCCGGTTCAAACGAGCATATATATGATGGGGTTTTGAGGAATCGTAACAAAGACACAGCAATGTTAATGAATTCCTGCGTCATCTTACAATGTGTTGTTTTGCAATAAGAACCCTATCATATGTATACTCGTTTGAATCGAAATTTTACGCCTGAAACGATGGTGTAACTAAAAATATGATTGCAGCTAACACCACGCTAATATTTAAGAAAGAACGGAAAGAACCATAGGTCACGTTACAGACGTTACATATGTCACATTTGTTTTTCCAGTGTCGTTGAGCACTGGCTGGCATACCAGTCCTCTCTAACCAGTCAGCCGCTACTTGTGGCTGGCGCGGCGCGTTGTTCTTTAGGGAATTTCCCACGAGAGCCACTGCGTAATTATTGACATCCGCCTCGCCCCGCCCCGCCCCGCCCCGCCAAACAAACACGAACCATTGATCCACCGTGGCTCAGTCAACTTAATCCGCGTCAGATGGGAAAAATAACGAGCTGTTGTAAGCATTTCAGCCATTCGAATCTATTCTACACCCCCGCCCCCGCCCTCCTTCCCCCCTCCCGCTCGCGCGCTGGGCCTGTGTGTGTGTGTTTGTGTGTGCGACACGTGTGCAGCCCCCCCTCCCTCCCCACCCACCGCCGCGCCGGGCGTCGCTCGTCGAGAGGCGCTAACCACTCGTATTATGGCGTCGCGTGACGGGGGCGTCGCGGCGCGGCGGGGCGAGGCGGGGTGGGGCGGGGCGGGGTGGAGCGGGGCGGGCGAGTTGGTCGGTGAAGAGAAGCGAGGGGAGCAAGAGAGCCAACACGCTGCCAGACCGCCAGCTATTTGGTGGCCAGGGCCCGGGGCATGGCGGGGCGGGGCGGGGCGGGGCGGGGACGGCCGGGCGGTGTGACACCAATATGTTGCGTACACTGGCGACCAGAAGTTGGCCGGCTCCCCCCCCCCCCCCCAACTGATATCGCGCCCTCTCCCTTCGCTCCGCTCCCTTCCTGTTCATATTTACCCTCCGGCCGGCCGGCCGGCTGGGGGAGGACGAGGCGGGGCGGGGCGGGGCGGGGCGGGGCGGGACGCCTGCTGGCACACTCAGTCTGCGTCATCCTCTCTCCCCGGTGTGTATACACGCCGGAAAAAATATTTTTATGTAAAAAGTGCATGTTTACGAAAGATTAAAACCTCCCCGCACCGCACCGGCCCGGCGGCCGGCAAGTTGTGAAGGTCGCGTGGTGAGCTAACCTAACCTAGTTCGCTGCCACGGGCCCCGTGCGGGTAGGCAACCCTCCCGCTCCGCCGTTCTGCGGGACAGCATCACTGTGGAAGCGCGCGGGCCGGGCGGGGCGGGGGTGAGACTATAGCCCTGCATCACTTATGCGACACGGCGGGGAGGCTGAGTTTATTTCTCCAGTTCACTTACAGTACACTGTTAACCTATGTGTGACATACACGCGCGCGCAGTGTAGGAGCAACGTAATATTACTTTTTCCTTTTTTTGCGGGCGCGCATAGAGTACATAGTCAGACGGCTGATTGCTGTCCCCGAGGCCGCGACCGCAGCGAGCTGCACAATGCGCCCTCCTCTCCCTCCCTCTCCTGTTTAAAAAAATACAAAGAAAAGAATTTTCCCGCCCTCAACCTCTTCCCCCCCTTGCTGCCTCTCCCTCCCTCTAGCTGTACCTCCCCCTGCCTCTCCCTCTCCCCGCCCGCAGCCTGTCCGACAGATGGCGAGCGCTGACACCAGTCGCACAGGGGCGTATCAGCAGGAGGGGAGGGCAGGGCACTTAGGGCTGTTCCGCGGGGCGGGGCGGGGCGGGGCGGGGGGTGAGTATGATTGGCCGCCATCAGTCGGGACCGGGACGTCATTAGCGGCACGCCACGGGCCAACAGCGACACCAAAACCGATCGGCGTCGCACGCCGCCCGTTAAAACACACGAAAAGTGAAACTAATCACACTCGACGCCCTTCAGGGGCCCTCCCCTCTCTTCCACCCCTGCCTGCACCCCCCTCAACCCCGCGGCTGCAGTTGCAGAGATAGAGGAAGAGAGAGAGAGAGAGGAGGAGAGTGTAGTGCTGGGAGAGGAGAGGGGTGATGGCGGGGGTGTCAGGCCCGGGCCGGCGGGCGGGAGAGTAGCCTATGACGCCGCGGTCCGCGGGGGAGAGGTGCACGCAGAGCGCGGCGGGCCCGACTGGGCGGGTGTATCTGTGTAAACAGACTGCTTGGTGGCGGCGAGGCGCGGCGGAGCGCGGGCAGGCGTCGAGGCCACCCCACCCCACCCCACCCCACCCGCGCGAGCAGTGCAGCCCCATCACCAGCTTGCTCCGGACGTAAGCCCTCCCCTCCCGTCCCCTCCCCGATCTCAACAGCCCGCCCATAACTTAACCCACATCCTTCCCCCTCATAACACCCAAAGAACGACGTTCTGCCGGCAGGCAGGCCTCCAGCCCGCCTGGTGTAGGGAACGCCCCGCCCCACCCCGCCCCGCCCCGCCCGACGAGTCCCGCACCCTCCCCGTTTCGCGCGCGGCGGGTCACGCTCCCCTTGCACACGCACACGCACGCAAGCACAGTGGGGAGGGAGAGTAGAGGACGAAATCATTTGCCACGGCAGGGTGCGGTGCGGCACTCCACCCCGCCCCGCCCCGCCCCGCCCCGCCCCGCCCCGCCGACCCTCTCCTCTCTGCTAACCTTTTATCTGTCCCGCACTTAGCCGGGAGGGGAGACCGTCCAATTTGCATATCACTTGGTCCAGCAGAACGGTCTTGTGCTCCTCCTCCTCCTCCAGCTTCTCCTCCCTCCTCCTCCTCCTCCTCCTGCCCGTCGTGGACTTCCGCCCGCGGCCGCCGCACAATGCCTCGCCTCGCCAGCACAAGCAGGCCGGATCTCTTGTGAGGCTCGAAAACGAACACACGTGGGCGGTGCGGGCCCTCCTCTCTCCCCCCCTCCTGAAGCTCGCTTCCGAGCTGCCGACGTGCCTTTCGATAAGAAGTACACGACCAGAAATTTGGGTTCCTGTCGAAGGATGTCTACGAACACATTTTCTACGTGTTCATTCAGCCCACGCCACGCGCAAACACGTCCAAAAAAACAGCTAGAAAAATTAAAAGTTGCATGACCATATGCGATGATTGTCACAACTATTCCTATTTTGCTTGGTGAGCCGACGCATAATTTCTGACTGGGTACTTACACCCGCCCCTCCTCCAGAGCCCTGCCCGTACCGCCTGAGTGCATGCACGTAAGGAGCGGGTCCCGCCCCGCCCCGCCCCCATAGAGTAAGTATAAGACATAGAGGGAGCGGGCTGGGCCCTGGTCTACATCGATTTGAGGCAAACATGGCGGTGGTAAATGCAGGCGACTGCTGGTGCTGCTGCCAGCCACCACCTGACACGAACCAGCAAACGTCAGCTCCTGTGACTCCTCAGCGAGCGCCGAGCGGCTGGACGTGCTTATCGCTGTAAGCGGACACCGCCCAGTACAGCAATGAGTTATTGAAGGATTTGTCGAGGACAATTATTATCTATACCACCGACCTGCCCGCATTTTTCCGATGACAGCGGTATTTTGATGGAAGTCGTAGGCCAATTTTGACGCCAATGTTGCGCACGTGACCCCGGGGTGGAGGACTCTCCGTGCGCACATTCCGACGCACAAATTTTCTTTCAAAATTGGCCTACGACTTCCATCAAAATACCGCTGTCATCGGAAAAATGCGGGCAGGTCGGTGGTATAGATAATAATTGTCCTCGACAAATCCTTCAATAACTCATTAAGCTGTACTGGGCGGTGTCCGCTTACAGCGATAAGCACGTCCAGCCGCTCGGCGCTCGCTGAGGGAGTCACAGGAGCTGACGTTTGCTGGTTCGTGTCGCGGTGGTGGCTGGCGCAGCAGCCCCAGCAGTCGCCTGCATTTACCACCGCTACATGTTTGCCTCAAGTCGGGGGCCTCTCGCTCCCTCTATGTCTTATACTTACTCTATGCCCGCCCCGCCCCGCCCGGGGTGAGAAGTTCGTTACGTTATCCGATCCTCAGACCGTGCCGTGCGGGCGGGGCGGGCAGTACAGGCCGCATGGGAGTGAGGATAGGCTGACCGCACCCCACCCCACCCCGCCCCGCCCCACCCCGCCCGCCCCGCCCCGAGGACGCTGGGCTCCCCTCGGCTCAGCGGGGTTGGGTAATGCTACTGCAGTACAGGCCAGTACAGCACACCTCCCGCGACCCTGCTGCTGTGTGCTCTGCTCCGGGCGGGGAGGGCGCGAGGCGTCTGTCTGTCTGTCTGTCTGTCTGTCCGCACTGTTAAACCGAACGGAAACTAATTCCCGCTCCTAGCGCGTCCCCTAAAGCGCGCGCGTTTTTGCTCCATTCAAACGCGACGATGAAAAAAGTAAATAATTGCGGACGGAACGGCGAGGGAAATGAAAGAAAACGAGGGAGAGAGGAGAGAGGTATAGAAAGAGAGGGAGGGGGGGGGGTAGAAAGTTATCATCTCCACTGAATAAATGTACAGCAGACTATCTCACTCACTCTTCATACTTTGCATTCGCATCCGTTTTGCAAGGCAAAGTGTGTGTGTGTGTGTGCGTGCGGGAGAGTCTGCGTGTGAGTGTGAGTGCGGAAAAGAGAAGGACTGGAGATGAATACGGAAATCTCTGCTCCTCTCCTCTCTCTCTCTCTTCCTCCCCGCTCCCATCTCGCCACCCCAGTCCGTCCGGGGCCGGGGCTGGGCTGTCAGCCGGAGATATATATCACGGATTCGCGCAATAAGTGGTCCGGGAACAAAGAGCAAATCAGCCCGCGGCGCGCACCCCCCCCCCCCCCCCCCCAACGCTCCCCGCGACACCCTCCGGCATTCTATTCCACTCGGTCAGCCAGCCATCAGGCCGCACCGCACGCAAATGGGGACTATTTACAAACTCCATTCAATCTTCGAGCCACGCCGGGCCGGGCGGGGCGGGGCGGGGCGGGGCGGGGCGGGGCAGGGAGGGGCTGGGACAGAACGGAACGGACGGAGAGCGGGGGGTTGGTGGGCCCGCCCCGCCCCGCCCCGCCCCGCCCTGCCCCGCCCCGCCCCGCCCGGCGCGTAATCTCCTCAATCTATGCATGAAGTGGTGCCGGTGGAGTGCGGGCCGGGATAGGGGGTGGGGCGGGGCGGGGCGGGGTGGGGCGGGGTGGGGCGGGGCGGCCTGTTGTTTGGGACTGACACCTCCTCGCCCCTCCATTGCGCAACGGTATAAGGGTACTGGAGCGGCGGGGCGGGGCGGGGCGGGGCGACAGCGCTCTCCAGCTGATTTCGGAATTAAACGTCTTCGACAATGTCGCCGCGCGGCGTCGAATGGGGGGAGGAAAGCGACGAGCGTGCGAATATCGCACCGCCTCGCACACACACACACACACACACAGGCGCAGCGACAGACACACTGGAAAAACAAATGTGCTACGTAGCCGCCCGCAGGTACGCCACCCACTCTACTGGTGCCTTTACAGTGGCACGACTACCTCCTACAGGTGGGACTTTTCGTCCCTTTAAACGGTCATGCTAAGCTTTCGGAATACGAAATAATAGAAATTTGACCGCGTCCATGTTACTGCCGTGTGTCAGCCGCAAAGTGCCGCAGAAGGAGCCGAGGCGCTCGAAAAGACCGCGTTTTGCTACGGCTCCAGCGCGCCCTTCTCTCATGGGCGGACCAAGGTGCTGCTAACCCCCGCCTCGCCCGACCCGACCCGACGCCAAGACTTGATCCACTTCTCCTCACTGAAAATTAATAAAACGAAAAGTGAATGAGCCTTTTTCTTTCCGCGCGGTGGCGTGGCGCAGCGTAGCGCGGCAAAGGCAAAGGGGAGGGACACCCCTAGTAGCAGCAGAAGGCTGGAAGGGAGAACGGAGAGGAGGGGATGAAAAGGACAAGAGGAGAATATCCGATCTGCCGCCCTCCCCCTGCCCGCCGCGCCCCGCTCTCGCACCCGCTTGTATCACCATTCGCATCAACTGTGTTGAAATAATAACCAAGAGGGGAGCTGCGAGAGCCCGCGGGAGAGGGACGGCCGGGGGAGGGAGGGAGGGAGAGGGAGAGAGAGAGAGAGAGAGAGAGAAAGAAATAAAAAGAGATGGGAAGCAGGAGCAGCAGCAGGGATGGTTTGGCATCCCCAGTAAGCCTCCGACCCGACCTCCGGGCCGTCCCCTCTGGCACCGCGGTGGCAAAGCCGCACATTCACCAGGGAGGGGAGGGAGGGGCGACGGCGCGGCGGGGAGAGAAAACGGGGCAAAAAAATAGGCAGGGGTTGAAAAATTAAAATAATAAAAAAGCGTCGGCCCGTTTTACCACGCTAATGCTTATTGGCAACGGACGCGCAGGCCGGGCCGGGCAGCCGGGGCTGGCAGGCAGGCAGGCGGGCAACAGAGCTGGCACCGCTGGAGCAGCTCACCCCGCCAGCGCGGCTGGTGTGAGCCGTAAAAACACACACCTCGAGGGGATTAGAACCCGCGACACCCGTGTCCACAGTATCACGTCCCACATGACAGGAGTGCGCTTGCCGAAAGGTGCCACGGCCCCTACGAGTAGGCAGACCCACCCGCAACACTGTGCACTGGTACAAGGAAGACATATCCAGTCGGGCTGGGCGGGGCGGGGCGGGGCGGGTGCTCCATCCGCGCTGCCTGCAGTGCACAGTACTGTATATCGCTGTACTCGTGTAGTTGAGCCAATTGCAGTGGCGGGCGGGCGAGTCGCAAGTCATTTCCATACAGCGCGCAACATTGGGCGGGACCCTTCTGCCACCCTACCCCGCCCCGCCCCGCCCATGTTGATGCTGTTGTGTGTATCTGGCCCGCCTGGGTGGGGTGGGCGCAGGAAAAGGGTTACAACCAGCTCCGCGGGGAGTGGGCGGGGTGAGCCGGGTGAGCTTGTCAAGGTGCTCCACCACGCGGGGCGGGGCAGGGCGGGGCAGGGCGGGGCGGGGCGGGGCGGGCTTAGACCGCCTCCACCCCTCACCTTGCCTCACCCTCGCTCTCGCTCTGCGATGCTGCTGCGCGCTGCTTTGAAATTCGTATCAAGGGTGGCAGGGCGGCGCCGCGCGGGCGGGAGAGCGAAGCAGGGGATGGAGAAAAAGTGAGAGAGGGAGAGAGAGAGAGGGGGGGGGGAGAAATGGGGAGGAGGAAGGGAGTGAAAAATAACTTGTTCCACGAGCGGCAGCGGAAGCAGCAGGGGCGGGTTGTGCCAGCAGCCAGCCCCCTGCGCTGCGCCTCCCCTGAGCGCGCCCGGCCCGGCCCGCCCCGCCGCGCCCGACCCTTTTCAATCACACCCTTCATTTTTCCGCCTCCCTCTCCCCCACCAACCCCGGGGAGCACCGCAACTCGCATTCTCAGCAAACATATAACGGTTTGCGCTAGCTGGCCTGCCATATGGCGTATCCCTGCTGTCCTCCTCCTCTTTCTCTTTGAGTAATGTCCGACACTGTGCGCCCCCACACTGTACAGGAGGGTGGCCTACCCTCCGAGGGGCCGCAACTCAAACTTCCCGTCTTGAAATCCGAATTGACGGAAGCGGGCGGAAGTCTGAAAGCAGTGATGGAGGTCGGACTATTCCCGCCTGCTGCAGCAGCAGAGCCACCGCAACCAACTGATGTACTCCAAGTCCACGCGGCGCGCGGAGCTGCGGCCCGCCCTGCATTTTATTACATTACACATAATCACGGCGCGCGGGCAGTGGCGAGGCGGGGCGGGGCGGGGCGGGGCGGGGCGGGGCGGGGCGGGGCGGCTGGATTAGGGGAGGCCCTGATGGGGGAGGCTGCCTGCCGCGAGGGTCATCCCCGTTGGACCCTGCGGGGAGGGGCGGCCTCCCCTCTCGTCTCGTCTCCTCTGATCACCGTTTGATCCTCTGTGTTCACATACCCTAATATGAATATGTATCCATTGTCCCCGGGCCGGCTGCAGCCGGTACGGCACGGCCCGCAGCAGCTCGCCTCGCCGCCCTGTGAATGCGGCGGCGGCCCGGCCCGGCCCGGCCCGGCATGCCAGCAGCAGTTATGTTAATTTCCCTGTTTCCTCATGCGGGTCCGCGGGGCGGGGCGGGGCGGGGCGGGGCGGGGCGGGGCGGGGCTCGTCACCAATACACAAGAGACCGGGGGAGAGAGAGGGAAGGGGGGATGGACAGAATAAATGAAGTTCCCATAGCAACGCTTTTAAAATATCAGTGATAGGAGCACGAGGAGCAGAAGGACGACGAGTTAGAGGAGGACGATAAGGGGCTGGGAAAGACGATGAGGAGCAGAAGAAGGAGGAGAATGAGAAGGACGCAGGGTGAACAGCAGGGGAGGCAGGGACAACCCCTAATAATAACTGCAGTGCGGTGCGTTATGAGAATCAGAGGCGTCACAGGACAAAACTGTATCTTTCAAGCTCTCTTTTTCTTCTTTAATTTTGAATAAAAAAAATATTCCGAGCCCCTTATACCACCGCGTCTTTTGCATCTCCGCACCGTCTTCACCCCTACGACCTCTCCCACCATCTCCCACGCTCATTAATTTTTCTTTTAAATCTCCCTCTTTTTTCCACCGTTTCGTGAGCAACAGTGGTAGCAGCAGCATTTGTAAAGCAGCATTGAAAAATAAAGTATGCCAATACGTCTGTGTGTGTGTGTGTATGAGGGGGTGCGTGTGTGTCCGTGCGCTGCATGCATTCACAATAAAGTCCGTGCTCAAACACAGTCACCCTCCCCGAGCGTAGCACCCTCCCTGCACCCCCTCCCGGAGCGCGCGCACACACACACACTCCCCTACCCTGCTGCCACCCCCCGCCCCGCCCCGCTTTCATCCCTCCAAATCTCGACACTAAATCCGACCCTTGCGGCTCGCTAACGAAAACACTATTGACGTTGCTGCGGAGCGTGAAAACACAGGCGAGGCGAGGCGAGGCGAGGCGGAGGGAGGCGGGGGGAGGTTCCCCTGATCCTACCCCCGTCCCGTTCCGTCGGCCAATAAAAATATAACAACCGTCTTTCTTTTGGGTTTTTCGTTTTGCCACCCCTGCGCTGCGCTGTGCGCGGCGTGTATTGGATTACGGCGAGCGGGGGCATGACGATGTGTCGGACTTGCTAAGCGACTGGAAAAATCGACGAGCGGGAGAAAGAAACCATAAAAATGATCGCGGGTCGAACCGATGAACGACGACACTGAGAAAGAGATGATGACACTGCCCGCCCCTTCGTCTACCCCGTCCCGTCAGCGAGCCCGATTGTGTCGCCGCTCACACGCTTATGCTATACTCATTCCACTTTGCCACCACAGCAATTTAATAATAGCAATAAGTACATGCATACTTCCCAGCAAAACTTTGCCCGTCTCCTCTAAATACAGTTCAGCCAGCACAGAAGCGGCGGGCATGGCGAGAGAGTTGACTCGTGTCGAAGGGTCCAGGGCGGTTTGGTCTAGGAGTCGCCACGCCGCCCCCCGCCCCGCACCGTCACAACCGTCGATTTGCCCCCCACGAGTGAGAGCCGTAAATCTACACATAAGCCGCTCCGGACCGCAGTGCGGCCCCGCCCCGCCCCGCCCTGCCCCACCCGCCCCGCCGGATGATCCGACCGTCGGAGCAGCGAAAGGGACTGCAAAAGAAGGGGGACGTAAAGAAGTCGCCCCTACCCCCTTTTAGGGCGTAGCGGGGTGTGGCGGGGTGTGGCGGGGCGTGGCGGGGCGTGGCGGGGCCATACGACGACGCTCCGCCCCGCCGCAGCGGCCCCTTATCCCCCATCCCCCAAATGCCCTGAGGCAACCCCTCTTTCCGCCAGACTGGAAGAAATACAGGTCCTTCTTATCCCTCCCAACCTCCCTCTCTTTCTTTCTTTCCTCTCCCTCCTCCTCTATTCCCATGCCTTTTCCACCTTACCACAGCAGCGGACCACTGCTGCCCCCCCCCCCCCCTTCCCTTTCTCTCTCTGAGCGGAACGGGCAAACTCGCAAAGTGACGGTCGGCAAATTTTTCTCCGCGCCCCGCTCCCCCCGCCCGGAGCAGCAGGGCGTATCTGAACGGGGCGCGGGCTCCTTTACCAGCACTCTCCCTCCTACCCTTTTTCTTGGCGGTGTCTTTCCTCGTGTTCCCCTTGAAGCAGCCCAGCCCAGCCCAGCCACCCCGTACACGGTGTGCTCAGCCGTGCAGTGGCCCGGCTGCCTCGCCCCGCCCCGCCCCACCCCGCCCCGCCTGGGCCTGCCCCGCGCGTCAAGTGCCCTCCTAAAGAGCTCCCTGCAGGCCAATGAGACACTCCAGCACTCACTCCAGAGCTCCAGGGGCCCCGGAGAACAGACCGGTGGGGCCTGGCTCGGTGGAGGGCTCCAGGGGCTGCTCCAGGGGCTCCAGGGGCTCCAGGGGCTCCAGGGGCTGGCTCCAGGGGCTCCACACCCAGTCCCCTTGACACGACACGGGAAGTCGCCGGTGGAACTAGAGGGGCCCCTACACACACTTCCCTCCTCTCTCCACCATTCTCCTCCACCCTCTCTGCCGCTCTCTCTCTCTCCCTCTCTGACCCCCGCCGAAATGTCCATAGCATCGCCTGCTCAACTCCCCGAACGGCTAGAGCCTGTTCTGCTTAACGCAAGGGGTAATGACTCGGCAAAACGGGCGCGAGCGCCGCCCAGAGTTACTGCAAAACCGAGTGAGTCCCAGTACAGCAGCCGCCCCGCCCCGCCCCGCCACACCCACCACGGAGCATTGCCCACACTGCTCACACAGGGCGGGGCGCGGCGGGGGCGGGGCGGGGCGGGGCGGGGCGGGGCGGGGCGGGCACCCCTCGACGCCGCGCCCCCAAACAGCCACTAAAGCTCTACTACACTACACCCGCTCCGCCCCGCCCCCTGTGTGTGGAGCACATCACGCCCCGCGCCCCGCCCCGCCCCGCCCCGCCCCGCCCGGTGGATAGCGCCAGCCGGTGGCGCCAGCCGGGGCCCACTTGTGGAGTAACACGCACGGGGGCGCTCGGCGCGGCGCGGCCCCTTGTGTAACACCGCTGCCCCCGCCGCCCCCGCCGCCCCCGCCGCCCCCACCGCCCCCGCCGCCCCCAGCGCCCCCGCAGCCCACCGCCTAACGCTATCCTCCTCCGACCCAAACCCTCTTCGTCCTGTGGCCCCTTACTTTCCATCAAGCAGCACGGCTCTGCGAGACACCGCCGCCCTTTGACAGGCGACACCACACTGCAGGATCCTTTGATCCTGGTCTTCATTGCCCGCCCCGCCCTGCCCCGCCCCGCCCCGCCCGTTGCTTTTCCTTTTCCAATACGGTCCGCTCCGGTCGTCGCCTCCGGCCCTACCGTGGTGCGGTGTGAACGCATTCCTACCCACGGGCGGGTGTGCTATGGGGGTTGGTGAAGCTCAGGATTCGCCCCGCCCACCCCGCCCCACCCCACCCCGCACCACCCCGCTAACGAAAGGCCCCATCGGCACCACAACACGATGGTACTGTAGCGTGGCGTGCGCGCTTAGCTTTGGGTGTCAGATGGCGCGGAGCCGACCCACCCCGCCCCGCCACGCCACGCCACGCCACGCCTAGTCAGGGACGGGATGAGGAAGCGACGAGTTTGTCAGTCATTTGCCGCAGTAATGATGTCTCGTGAAGTGAGTCGGCCGCCCCGCCCCGCCCCGCCCCGCCTCACCCCGTCTCCACTCTTCTCCCGACCGGCTTGCGATGAGAAAGAAAATTGGGTTGTCGAGTAATCCCCCTTGATCCGCCCCCTTCCGCCAGGCTGAGCTCGGGCTCGACTCTCCCTCCCCGGGGCGGGGCGGGGCGGAGGACCTGGCGGGGGAGGCGGAGGCGAGCAGACAGTCACCGCCAGAGGAAACTCCACACACACACACACATTGGATTTTTAAAGCTATACGTGCAAATATATATATCCAAAACTATACACCCAGAAAAATAGATGGTTGTAGCAACCATGCCAGGGACAACCATACGAAATATGGTTGTGCCAATACTCACATGGTTACACCAACAACGGAAATGCTTGGGCTTGCTATTTTTGTAGTTGGTACAACCATATGAGAGTCGCCTCAACTATATT